>CAKAJE020001898.1:0-125303 GCA_916610135.2 Macropis europaea
TAGTGCATTTTTTACGAGCCATTTCTTGCGCTTTGAGATGCAGCTTAGCCCAATACACTATCTGAAATAGGAGCGACGTAAATTGAACAAAAGTGATAGAATTTCGCTGAATTCTTATTTTAACCTTAATGTAAAATGATCTAATCGGGTCTTTGTTCGCCCTACCCTAGAAGTTTAACAGTGCATTTCACTCGTCATTTCATGCGCTCTGAGTTGCCGCTTAGCCCAATAAGCTATCTGAAATAGCAGCGACATAAATTGAACAAATGTGATAGAATATCGCTGAATTCTTAAATTAACCATAATATGAAATGACCTAATCGGGTGTCTGTTTGCCCTACCCTAGAAGTTTAATAGAGCATATTACTCGTCATTTCATGCGCTTTGAGATGCCGCCTAGCCCAGTACGCTATCTGAAATACGAGCGACGTAAATTGAACAAATGTGATAGAATTTCGCTGAATTCTTTTATTTACCATAATGTTAAATGATCTAATCGGGTCTCTGTACGCCCTAGCGTACAAGCTTAATAGTGCATTTTATTCGTCATTTCATGCGCTTTGAGATGCCGCTTAGCCCAATACGCTATCTGAAATTGGAGCGACGCAAATTGAACAAATGTGATAGAATTTTGCTGAATTCTTAAATTAACCATAATATAAAATGATGTAATCGGGTCTCTGTTCGCCCTACCCAAGAAGTTTAATAGTGCATTTCTCTCGTCATTTCATGCGCTTTGAGATGCCGCATAGCCCAATACGCTATCTGAAATAGGAGCGACGTAAATTGAACAAATGTGATAGGATTTTGCTGAATTCTTAAATTAACCATAATATAAAATGATGTAATCGGGTCTCTGTTCGCCCTACCCAAGAAGTTTAATAGTGCATTTCTCTCGTCATTTCATGCGCTTTGAGATGCCGCTTAGCCCAATACGCTATCTGAAATAGGAGCGACGCAAATTGAACAAATGTGATAGAATTTGCTGAATTCTTATATTAACCAAAATATAAAATGATCTAATCGGGTCTCTGATTGCCCTATCATAGAAGTCTAATAGTGCATTTTACTCGCCATTCCTCGCGCTTTGAGATGCCGCTTAGCACAAGTCGCTATCTGAAATAGGAGCGATGTAAATTGAACAAATGTGATAGAATTTCGCTGAATTCTTATATTAACCTTAATGTAAAATGATCTAATCGGGTCTTTGTTCGCCCTACCCAAGAAGTTTAATAGTGCATTTCACTCGTCAATTCATGCGCTTTGCGATGCCGCTTAGCCCAATAAGCTATCTGAAATTGGAGCGACGTAAATTGAACAAACGTGATAGAATTTCGCTGAATTCTTATATTAACCAAAATATAAAATGATCTAATCGGGTCTCTGATTGCCCTATCATAGAAGTCTAATAGTGCATTTTACTCGCCATTCCTCGCGCTTTAAGATGCCGCCTATCCGGGAACGCTATCTGAAATAGGAGCGACGTAAATTGAACAAATGTGATAGAATTTTTCTGAATTCTTAAATTAACCATAATATGAAATGACCTAATCGGGTCTCTGTTTGCCCTACCCTAGAAGTTTAATAGTGCATTTTACTCGCCATTTCTTGCGCTTTGAGATGCCGCTTAGCCCAATACGCTATCTGAAATATCAGCGACGTAAATTGAACAAATGTGAGCGAATTTCGCTGAATTCTTAAATTAACCATAATATAAAATGATCTAATGTGGTCTCTGTTTGCCCTACCCTAGAAGTTTAATAGTGCATTTTACTCGTCATTTCTTGCGCTTTGAGATGCCGCTTAGCACAAGTCGCTATCTGAAATAGGAGCGATGTAAATTGAACAAATGTGATAGAATTTCGCTGAATTCTTATATTAACCTTAATGTAAAATGATCTAATCGGGTCTTTGTTCGCCCTACCCTAGAAGTTTAATAGTGAATTTTACTCGCCACTTCATGCGCTTTGAGATGCCGCTTAGCCCAATAAGCTATCTGAAATAGGAGCGACGTAAATTGAACAAATGTGACAGAATTACGCTGATTTCTTATATTAACCAAAATATAAAATGATCTAATCGGGTCTCTGATTGCCCTATCATAGAAGTTTAATAGTGCATTTTACTCGTCATTCCACGCGCTTTAAGATGCCGCCTAGCCCAGTACGCTATCTGAAATAGGAGCGACGTAAATTGAACAAATGTGATAGAATTTTGCTGAATTCTTAAATTAACCATAATATAAAATGATGTAATCGGGTCTCTGTTCGCCCTACCCAAGAAGTTTAATAGTGCATATCACTCGTCAATTCATGCGCTTTGCGATGCCGCTTAGCCCAATAAGCTATCTGAAATTGGAGCGACGTAAATTGAACAAACGTGATAGAATTTCGCTGAATTCTTATATTAACCAAAATATAAAATGATCTAATCGGGTCTCTGATTGCCCTATCATAGAAGTCTAATAGTGCATTTTACTCGCCATTCCTCGCGCTTTAAGATGCCGCCTATCCGGGAACGCTATCTGAAATAGGAGCGACGTAAATTGAACAAATGTGATAGAATTTTTCTGAATTCTTAAATTAACCATAATTTGAAATGACCTAATCGGGTCTCTGTTTGCCCTACCCTAGAAGTTTAATAGTGCATTTTACACGCCATTTCTTGCGCTTTGAGATGCCGCTTAGCCCAATACGCTATCTGAAATATCAGCGACGTAAATTGAACAAATGTGAGAGAATTTCGCTGAATTATTAAATTAACCATAATATAAAATGATCTAATGTGGTCTCTGTTTGCCCTACCCTAGAAGTTTAATAGTGCATTTTACTCGTCATTTCTTGCGCTTTGAGATGCCGCTTAGCACAAGTCGCTATCTGAAATAGGAGCGATGTAAATTGAACAAATGTGATAGAATTTCGCTGAATTCTTATATTAACCTTAATGTAAAATGATCTAATCGGGTCTTTGTTCGCCCTACCCTAGAAGTTTAATAGTGAATTTTACTCGCCACTTCATGCGCTTTGAGATGCCGCTTAGCCCAATAAGCTATCTGAAATTGGAGCGACGTAAATTGAACAAATGTGACAGAATTACGCTGATTTCTTATATTAACCAAAATATAAAATGATCTAATCGGGTCTCTGATTGCCCTATCATAGAAGTTTAATAGTGCATTTTACTCGTCATTCCACGCGCTTTAAGATGCCGCCTAGCCCAGTACGCTATCTGAAATAGGAGCGACGTAAATTGAACAAATGTGATAGAATTTTGCTGAATTCTTAAATTAACCATAATATAAAATGATGTAATCGGGTCTCTGTTCGCCCTACCCAAGAAGATTAATAGTGCATTTTACTCGTCAATTCATGCGCTTTGCGATGCCGCTTAGCCCAATAAGCTATCTGAAATAGGAGCGACGTAAATTGAACAAACGTGATAGAATTTCGCTGAATTCTTATATTAACCAAAATATAAAATGATCTAATCGGGTCTCTGATTGCCCTATCATAGAAGTCTAATAGTGCATTTTACTCGCCATTCCTCGCGCTTTAAGATGCCGCCTATCCGGGAACGCTATCTGAAATAGGAGCGACGTAAATTGAACAAATGTGATAGAATTTTTCTGAATTCTTAAATTAACCATAATATGAAATGACCTAATCGGGTCTCTGTTTGCCCTACCCTAGAAGTTTAATAGTGCATTTTACTCGCCATTTCTTGCGCTTTGAGATGCCGCTTAGCCCAATACGCTATCTGAAATATCAGCGACGTAAATTGAACAAATGTGAGCGAATTTCGCTGAATTCTTAAATTAACCATAATATAAAATGATCTAATGTGGTCTCTGTTTGCCCTACCCTAGAAGTTTAATAGTGCATTTTACTCGTCATTTCTTGCGCTTTGAGATGCCGCTTAGCACAAGTCGCTATCTGAAATAGGAGCGATGTAAATTGAACAAATGTGATAGAATTTCGCTGAATTCTTATATTAACCTTAATGTAAAATGATCTAATCGGGTCTTTGTTCGCCCTACCCTAGAAGTTTAATAGTGAATTTTACTCGCCACTTCATGCGCTTTGAGATGCCGCTTAGCCCAATAAGCTATCTGAAATAGGAGCGACGTAAATTGAACAAATGTGACAGAATTACGCTGATTTCTTATATTAACCAAAATATAAAATGATCTAATCGGGTCTCTGATTGCCCTATCATAGAAGTTTAATAGTGCATTTTACTCGTCATTCCACGCGCTTTAAGATGCCGCCTAGCCCAGTACGCTATCTGAAATAGGAGCGACGTAAATTGAACAAATGTGATAGAATTTTGCTGAATTCTTAAATTAAACATAATATAAAATGATGTAATCGGGTCTCTGTTCGCCCTACCCAAGAAGTTTAATAGTGCATATCACTCGTCAATTCATGCGCTTTGCGATGCCGCTTAGCCCAATAAGCTATCTGAAATTGGAGCGACGTAAATTGAACAAACGTGATAGAATTTCGCTGAATTCTTATATTAACCAAAATATAAAATGATCTAATCGGGTCTCTGATTGCCCTATCATAGAAGTCTAATAGTGCATTTTACTCGCCATTCCTCGCGCTTTAAGATGCCGCCTATCCGGGAACGCTATCTGAAATAGGAGCGACGTAAATTGAACAAATGTGATAGAATTTTTCTGAATTCTTAAATTAACCATAATATGAAATGACCTAATCGGGTCTCTGTTTGCCCTACTCTAGAAGTTTAATAGTGCATTTTACTCGCCATTTCTTGCGCTTTGAGATGCCGCTTAGCCCAATACGCTATCTGAAATATCAGCGACGTAAATTGAACAAATGTGAGCGAATTTCGCTGAATTCTTAAATTAACCATAATATAAAATGATCTAATGTGGTCTCTGTTTGCCCTACCCTAGAAGTTTAATAGTGCATTTTACTCGTCATTTCTTGCGCTTTGAGATGCCGCTTAGCACAAGTCGCTATCTGAAATAGGAGCGATGTAAATTGAACAAATGTGATAGAATTTCGCTGAATTCTTATATTAACCTTAATGTAAAATGATCTAATCGGGTCTTTGTTCGCCCTACCCTAGAAGTTTAATAGTGAATTTTACTCGCCACTTCATGCGCTTTGAGATGCCGCTTAGCCCAATAAGCTATCTGAAATAGGAGCGACGTAAATTGAACAAATGTGACAGAATTACGCTGATTTCTTATATTAACCAAAATATAAAATGATCTAATCGGGTCTCTGATTGCCCTATCATAGAAGTTTAATAGTGCATTTTACTCGTCATTCCACGCGCTTTAAGATGCCGCCTAGCCCAGTACGCTATCTGAAATAGGAGCGACGTAAATTGAACAAATGTGATAGAATTTTGCTGAATTCTTAAATTAACCATAATATAAAATGATGTAATCGGGTCTCTGTTCGCCCTACCCAAGAAGATTAATAGTGCATTTTACTCGTCAATTCAAGCGCTTTGCGATGCCGCTTAGCCCAATAAGCTATCTGAAATAGGAGCTACGTAAGTTGAACGAATGTGACAGAATTTCGCTGGATTCTTATATTAACCAACATATAAAATGAACTAATCGGGTCTCTGATTGCCCTATCATAGAAGTTTAATAGTGCATTTTACTCGCCATTCCACGCGGTTTAAGTTGCCGCCTAGCCCAGTACGCTATCTGAAATAGGAGCTACGTAACTTGAACAAATGTGACAGAATTACGCTGAATTCTTATATTAACCGTAATATAAAATGATCTAATCGGGTCTCTGTTTGCCTTATCCTAGAAGTTTAATAGTGCATTTTACTCGCCATTTCATGCGCTTTGAGATGCCGCTTAGCCCAATAAGCTATCTGAAATAGGAGCGATGTAACTTGAACAAATGTGATAGAATTTCGCTGAATTCTTATATTAACCATAATATAAAATGATGTAATCGGGTCTCTGTTCGCCCTACCCAAGAAGTTTAATAGTGCATTTCTCTCATCATTTCATGCGCTTTGAGATGCCGCTTAGCCCAATAGCTATCTGAAATAGGAGAGACGTAAATTGAACAAATGTGATAGAATTTCCCTGAAATCTTATATTAACCGTAATATAAAATGATCTAATCGGGTCTCTGTTTGCATTACCCGAGAAGTTTAATAGTGCATTTTACTCGCCATTCCACGCGCTTTAAGATGCCGCCTATCCGAGTACGCTTTCTGAAATAGGAGCGACGTAAATTGAACAAATGTGATAGAATTTTGCTGAATTCTTAAATTAAGCATAATATAAAATGATCTAATCGGGTCTCTATGTGCCCAACCCTAGAAGCTTAATAGTGCATTTTACTCGCCATTCCACGCGCTTTAAGATACCGCGCAGCCCAGTACGCTAACTGAAATAGGAGCGACGTAAATTGAACAAATGTGATAGAATTTTGCTGAATTCTTAAATTAACCATAATATAAAATGATGTAATCGGGTCTCTGTTCGCCCTACCCAAGAAGTTTAATAGTGCATTACTCTCGTCATTTCATGCGCTTTGAGATGCCGCATAGCCCAATACGCTATCTGAAATAGGAGCGACGTAAATTGAACAAATGTGATAGAATTTCGCTGAATTCTTATTTTAACCGTAATATAAAATGATCTAATCGAGTCTCTGTTTGGCTTACCCTAGAAGTTTAATAGTGCATTTTACTCGCCATTCCACGCGCTTTAAGATGCCGCCTAGCCCAGTATGCTATCTGAAATAGGAACGACGTAAATTGAACAAATGTGATAGAATTTTGCTGAATTCTTAAATTAAGCATAATATAAAATGATCTAATCGGGTCTCTATGTGCCCAACCCTAGAAGCTTAATAGTGCATTTTACTCGCCATTTCATGCGCTTTGAGATGCCGCTTAGCCCAATAAGCTATCTGAAATAGGAGCGACGTAAATTGAACAAATGTGATAGAATTTCGCTGAATTCTTATATTAACCAAAATATAAAATGATCTAGTCGGGTCTCTGATTGCCCTATCATAGAAGTTTAATAGTGCATTTAGCTCGCCATTCCACGCGCTTTAAGATGCCGCCTAGCCCAGTACGCTATCTGAAATAGGAGCGACGTAAGTTGAACAAATGTGATAGAATTTCGCTGAATTCTTATATTAACCGTAATATAAAATGATCTAATCGGGTCTCTGTTTGGCTTACCCTAGAAGTTTAATAGTGCATTTTACTCGCCATTTCATGCGCTTTGAGATGCCGCTTAGCCCAATAAGCTATCTGAAATAGGAGCGATGTAACTTGAACAAATCTGATAGAATTTCGCTGAATTCTTATATTAACCATAATATAAAATGATGTAATCGGGTCTCTGTTCGCCCTACCCAAGAAGTTTAATAGTGCATTTCTCTCGTCATTTCATGCGCTTTGAGATGCCGCTTAGCCCAATAGCTATCTGAAATAGGAGAGACGTAAATTGAACAAATGTGATAGAATTTCCCTGAAATCTTATATTAACCGTAATATAAAATGATCTAATCGGGTCTCTGTTTGCATTACCCGAGAAGTTTAATAGTGCATTTTACTCGCCATTCCACGCGCTTTAAGATGCCGCCTATCCGAGTACGCTTTCTGAAATAGGAGCGACGTAAGTTGAACAAATGTGATAGAATAACGCTGAATTCTTATATTAACCGTAATATAAAATGGTCTAATCGGGTCTCCGTTTGCCTTATCCTAGAAGTTTAATAGTGCATTTTACTCGCCATTCCACGCGCTTTAAGATACCGCGCAGCCCAGTACGCTAACTGAAATAGGACCGACGTAAATTGAACAAATGTGATAGAATTTTGCTGAATTCTTAAATTAACCATAATATAAAATGATGTAATCGGGTCTCTGTTCGCCCTACCCAAGAAGTTTAATAGTGCATTACTCTCGTCATTTCATGCGCTTTGAGATGCCGCATAGCCCAATACGCTATCTGAAATAGGAGCGACGTAAATTGAACAAATGTGATAGAATTTCGCTGAATTCTTATATTAACCGTAATATAAAATGATCTAATCGGGTCTCTGTTTGGCTTACCCTAGAAGTTTAATAGTGCATTTTACTCGCCATTTCATGCACTTTGAGATGCCGCTTAGCCCAATATGCTATCTGATATAGGAGCGACGTAAATTGAACAAATGTGATAGAATTACGCTGAATTCTTATATTAACCAAAAAATAAAATGATCTAATCGGGTCTCTGATTGCCCTGTCATAGAAGATTAATAGTGCATTTTACTCGCCATTCCACGCGCTTTAAGATGCCGCCTAGCCCAGTAAGCTATCTGAAATAGGAACGACGTAAATTGAACAAATGTGATAGAATTTTGCTGAATTCTTAAATTAAGCATAATATAAAATGATCTAATCGGGTCTCTATGTGCCCAACCCTAGAAGCTTAATAGTGCATTTTACTCGCCATTTCATGCGCTTTGAGATGCCGCTTAGCCCAATACGCTATCTGAAATAGGAGCGACGTAAATTGAACAAATGTGATAGAATTTCGCTGAATTCTTATATTAACCGTAATATAAAATGATCTAATCGGGTCTCTGTTTGGCTTACCCTAGAAGTTTAATAGTGCATTTTACTCGCCATTTCATGCGCTTTGAGATGCCGCTTAGCCCAATACGCTATCTGAAATAGGAGCGACGTAAATTAAACAAATGTGATAGAATTTCGCTGAATTCTTATATTAACCATAATATAAAATGATCTAATCGGGTCTCTGATTGCCCTACCCTAGAAGTTTAATAGTGCATTTTACTCACCATTCCACGCGCTTTAAGATGCCGCCTATCCGAGTACGCTATCTGAAATAGGAGCGACGTAAATTGAACAAATGTGATAGAATTTCGCTGAATTCTTATGTTAACCAAAATATAAAATGATGTAATCGGGTCTCTGTTCGCCCTACCCAAGAAGTTTAATAGTGCATTTCACTCGTCATTTCATGCGCTTTGAGATGCCGCTTAGCCCAATAGCTATCTGAAATAGGAGCGACGTAAATTGAACAAATGTGATAGAATTTCCCTGAAATCTTATATTAACCGTAATATAAAATGATCTAATCGGGTCTCTGTTTGCATTACCCTAGAAGTTTAATAGTGCATTTTACTCGCCATTCCACGCGCTTTAGGATGCCGCCTATCAGAGTACGCTATCTGAAATAGGAGCGACGTAAGTTGAACAAATGTGATAGAATAACGCTGAATTCTTATATTAACCGTAATATAAAATGGTCTAATCGGGTCTCCGTTTGCCTTATCCTAGAAGTTTAATAGTGCATTTTACTCGCCATTTCATGCGCATTGAGATGCCGCATTGCCCAGTACGCTAACTGGAATAGGAGCGACGTAAATTGAACAAATGTCATAGAATTTTGCTGAATTCTTAAATTAACCATAATATAAAATGATGTAATCGGGTCTCTGTTCGCCCTACCCAAGAAGTTTAATAGTGCATTACTCTCGTCATTTCATGCGCTTTGAGATGCCGCATAGCCCAATACGCTATCTGAAATAGGAGCGACGTAAATTGAACAAATGTGATAGAATTTCGCTGAATTCTTATATTAACCGTAATATAAAATGATCTAATCGGGTCTCTGTTTGGCTTACCCTAGAAGTTTAATAGTGCATTTTACTCGCCATTTCATGCACTTTGAGATGCCGCTTAGCCCAATATGCTATCTGATATAGGAGCGACGTAAATTGAACAAATGTGATAGAATTACGCTGAATTCTTATATTAACCAAAATATAAAATGATCTAATCGGGTCTCTGATTGCCCTGTCATAGAAGATTAATAGTGCATTTTACTCGCCATTCCACGCGCTTTAAGATGCCGCCTAGCCCAGTATGCTATCTGAAATAGGAACGACGTAAATTGAACAAATGTGATAGAATTTTGCTGAATTCTTAAATTAACCATAATATAAAATGATCTAATCGGGCCTCTATGTGCCCAACCCTAGAAGCTTAATAGTGCATTTTACTCGCCATTTCATGCGCTTTGAGATGCCGCTTAGCCCAATACGCTATCTGAAATATCAGCGACGTAAATTGAACAAATGTGAGAGAATTTCGCTGAATTATTAAATTAACCGTAATATAAAATGATCTAATGTGGTCTCTGTTTGCCCTACCCTAGAAGTTTAATAGTGCATTTTACTCGTCATTTCTTGCGCTTTGAGATGCCGCTTAGCACAAGTCGCTATCTGAAATAGGAGCGATGTAAATTGAACAAATGTGATAGAATTTCGCTGAATTCTTATATTAACCTTAATGTAAAATGATCTAATCGGGTCTTTGTTCGCCCTACCCTAGAAGTTTAATAGTGAATTTTACTCGCCACTTCATGCGCTTTGAGATGCCGCTTAGCCCAATAAGCTATCTGAAATAGGAGCGACGTAAATTGAACAAATGTGACAGAATTACGCTGATTTCTTATATTAACCAAAATATAAAATGATCTAATCGGGTCTCTGATTGCCCTATCATAGAAGTTTAATAGTGCATTTTACTCGTCATTCCACGCGCTTTAAGATGCCGCCTAGCCCAGTACGCTATCTGAAATAGGAGCGACGTAAATTGAACAAATGTGATAGAATTTTGCTGAATTCTTAAATTAACCATAATATAAAATGATGTAATCGGGTCTCTGTTCGCCCTACCCAAGAAGATTAATAGTGCATTTTACTCGTCAATTCATGCGCTTTGCGATGCCGCTTAGCCCAATAAGCTATCTGAAATAGGAGCGACGTAAATTGAACAAACGTGATAGAATTTCGCTGAATTCTTATATTAACCAAAATATAAAATGATCTAATCGGGTCTCTGATTGCCCTATCATAGAAGTCTAATAGTGCATTTTACTCGCCATTCCTCGCGCTTTAAGATGCCGCCTATCCGGGAACGCTATCTGAAATAGGAGCGACGTAAATTGAACAAATGTGATAGAATTTTTCTGAATTCTTAAATTAACCATAATATGAAATGACCTAATCGGGTCTCTGTTTGCCCTACTCTAGAAGTTTAATAGTGCATTTTACTCGCCATTTCTTGCGCTTTGAGATGCCGCTTAGCCCAATACGCTATCTGAAATATCAGCGACGTAAATTGAACAAATGTGAGCGAATTTCGCTGAATTCTTAAATTAACCATAATATAAAATGATCTAATGTGGTCTCTGTTTGCCCTACCCTAGAAGTTTAATAGTGCATTTTACTCGTCATTTCTTGCGCTTTGAGATGCCGCTTAGCACAAGTCGCTATCTGAAATAGGAGCGATGTAAATTGAACAAATGTGATAGTATTTCGCTGAATTCTTATATTAACCTTAATGTAAAATGATCTAATCGGGTCTTTGTTCGCCCTACCCTAGAAGTTTAATAGTGAATTTTACTCGCCACTTCATGCGCTTTGAGATGCCGCTTAGCCCAATAAGCTATCTGAAATAGGAGCGACGTAAATTGAACAAATGTGACAGAATTACGCTGATTTCTTATATTAACCAAAATATAAAATGATCTAATCGGGTCTCTGATTGCCCTATCATAGAAGTTTAATAGTGCATTTTACTCGTCATTCCACGCGCTTTAAGATGCCGCCTAGCCCAGTACGCTATCTGAAATAGGAGCGACGTAAATTGAACAAATGTGATAGAATTTTGCTGAATTCTTAAATTAACCATAATATAAAATGATGTAATCGGGTCTCTGTTCGCCCTACCCAAGAAGTTTAATAGTGCATATCACTCGTCAATTCATGCGCTTTGCGATGCCGCTTAGCCCAATAAGCTATCTGAAATTGGAGCGACGTAAATTGAACAAACGTGATAGAATTTCGCTGAATTCTTATATTAACCAAAATATAAAATGATCTAATCGGGTCTCTGATTGCCCTATCATAGAAGTCTAATAGTGCATTTTACTCGCCATTCCTCGCGCTTTAAGATGCCGCCTATCCGGGAACGCTATCTGAAATAGGAGCGACGTAAATTGAACAAATGTGATAGAATTTTTCTGAATTCTTAAATTAACCATAATATGAAATGACCTAATCGGGTCTCTGTTTGCCCTACTCTAGAAGTTTAATAGTGCATTTTACTCGCCATTTCTTGCGCTTTGAGATGCCGCTTAGCCCAATACGCTATCTGAAATTTCAGCGACGTAAATTGAACAAATGTGAGAGAATTTCGCTGAATTATTAAATTAACCATAATATAAAATGATCTAATGTGGTCTCTGTTTGCCCTACCCTAGAAGTTTAATAGTGCATTTTACTCGTCATTTCTTGCGCTTTGAGATGCCGCTTAGCACAAGTCGCTATCTGAAATAGGAGCGATGTAAATTGAACAAATGTGATAGAATTTCGCTGAATTCTTATATTAACCTTAATGTAAAATGATCTAATCGGGTCTTTGTTCGCCCTACCCTAGAAGTTTAATAGTGAATTTTACTCGCCACTTCATGCGCTTTGAGATGCCGCTTAGCCCAATAAGCTATCTGAAATAGGAGCGACGTAAATTGAACAAATGTGACAGAATTACGCTGATTTCTTATATTAACCAAAATATAAAATGATCTAATCGGGTCTCTGATTGCCCTATCATAGAAGTTTAATAGTGCATTTTACTCGTCATTCCACGCGCTTTAAGATGCCGCCTAGCCCAGTACGCTATCTGAAATAGGAGCGACGTAAATTGAACAAATGTGATAGAATTTTGCTGAATTCTTAAATTAACCATAATATAAAATGATGTAATCGGGTCTCTGTTCGCCATACCCAAGAAGATTAATAGTGCATTTTACTCGTCAATTCATGCGCTTTGCGATGCCGCTTAGCCCAATAAGCTATCTGAAATAGGAGCTACGTAAGTTGAACGAATGTGACAGAATTTCGCTGGATTCTTATATTAACCAACATATTAAATGAACTAATCGGGTCTCTGATTGCCCTATCATAGAAGTTTAATAGTGCATTTTACTCGCCATTCCACGCGGTTTAAGTTGCCGCCTAGCCCAGTACGCTATCTGAAATAGGAGCTACGTAACTTGAACAAATGTGACAGAATTACGCTGAATTCTTATATTAACCGTAATATAAAATGATCTAATCGGGTCTCTGTTTGCCTTATCCTAGAAGTTTAATAGTGCATTTTACTCGCCATTTCATGCGCTTTGAGATGCCGCTTAGCCCAATAAGCTATCTGAAATAGGAGCGATGTAACTTGAACAAATGTGATAGAATTTCGCTGAATTCTTATATTAACCATAATATAAAATGATGTAATCGGGTCTCTGTTCGCCCTACCCAAGAAGTTTAATAGTGCATTTCTCTCGTCATTTCATGCGCTTTGAGATGCCGCTTAGCCCAATAGCTATCTGAAATAGGAGAGACGTAAATTGAACAAATGTGATAGAATTTCCCTGAAATCTTATATTAACCGTAATATAAAATGATCTAATCGGGTCTCTGTTTGCATTACCCGAGAAGTTTAATAGTGCATTTTACTCGCCATTCCACGCGCTTTAAGATGCCGCCTATCCGAGTACGCTTTCTGAAATAGGAGCGACGTAAGTTGAACAAATGTGATAGAATAACGCTGAATTCTTATATTAACCGTAATATAAAATGGTCTAATCGGGTCTCCGTTTGCCTTATCCTAGAAGTTTAATAGTGCATTTTACTCGCCATTCCACGCGCTTTAAGATACCGCGCAGCCCAGTACGCTAACTGAAATAGGAGCGACGTAAATTGAACAAATGTGATAGAATTTTGCTGAATTCTTAAATTAACCATAATATAAAATGATGTAATCGGGTCTCTGTTCGCCCTACCCAAGAAGTTTAATAGTGCATTACTCTCGTCATTTCATGCGCTTTGAGATGCCGCATAGCCCAATACGCTATCTGAAATAGGAGCGACGTAAATTGAACAAATGTGATAGAATTTCGCTGAATTCTTATATTAACCGTAATATAAAATGATCTAATCGGGTCTCTGTTTGGCTTACCCTAGAAGTTTAATAGTGCATTTTACTCGCCATTTCATGCACTTTGAGATGCCGCTTAGCCCAATATGCTATCTGATATAGGAGCGACGTAAATTGAACAAATGTGATAGAATTACGCTGAATTCTTATATTAACCAAAATATAAAATGATCTAATCGGGTCTCTGATTGCCCTGTCATAGAAGATTAATAGTGCATTTTACTCGCCATTCCACGCGCTTTAAGATGCCGCCTAGCCCAGTATGCTATCTGAAATAGGAACGACGTAAATTGAACAAATGTGATAGAATTTTGCTGAATTCTTAAATTAACCATAATATAAAATGATCTAATCGGGCCTCTATGTGCTCAACCCTAGAAGCTTAATAGTGCATTTTACTCGCCATTTCATGCGCTTTGAGATGCCGCTTAGCCCAATACGCTATCTGAAATAGGAGCGACGTAAATTGAACAAATGTGATAGAATTTCGCTGGATTCTTATATTAACCAAAATATAAAATGATCTAATCGGGTCTCTGATTGCCCTACCCTAGAAGTTTAATAGTGCATTTTACTCGCGATTTCATGCGCTTTGAGATGCCGCTTAGCCCAATACGCTATCTGAAATAGGAGCGACGTAAATTAAACAAATGTGATAGAATTTCGCTGAATTCTTATATTAACCATAATATAAAATGATCTAATCGGGTCTCTGATTGCCCTACCCTAGAAGTTTAATAGTGCATTTTACTCACCATTCCACGCGCTTTAAGATCCCGCCTATCCGAGTACGCTATCTGAAATAGGAGCGACGTAAATTGAACAAATGTGATAGAATTTCGCTGAATTCTTATGTTAACCAAAATATAAAATGATGTAATCGGGTCTCTGTTCGCCCTACCCAAGAAGTTTAATAGTGCATTTCACTCGTCATTTCATGCGCTTTGAGATGCCGCTTAGCCCAATAGCTATCTGAAATAGGAGCGACGTAAATTGAACAAATGTGATAGAATTTCCCTGAAATCTTATATTAACCGTAATATAAAATGATCTAATCGGGTCTCTGTTTGCATTACCCTAGAAGTTTAATAGTGCATTTTACTCGCCATTCCACGCGCTTTAGGATGCCGCCTATCAGAGTACGCTATCTGAAATAGGAGCGACGTAAGTTGAACAAATGTGATAGAATAACGCTGAATTCTTATATTAACCGTAATATAAAATGGTCTAATCGGGTCTCCGTTTGCCTTATCCTAGAAGTTTAATAGTGCATTTTACTCGCCATTTCATGCGCATTGAGATGCCGCTTTGCCCAGTACGCTAACTGAAATAGGAGCGACGTAAATTGAACAAATGTGATAGAATTTTGCTGAATTCTTAAATTAACCATAATATAAAATGATGTAATCGGGTCTCTGTTCGCCCTACCCAAGAAGTTTAATAGTGCATTACTCTCGTCATTTCATGCGCTTTGAGATGCCGCATAGCCCAATACGCTATCTGAAATAGGAGCGACGTAAATTGAACAAATGTGATAGAATTTCGCTGAATTCTTATATTAACCGTAATATAAAATGATCTAATCGGGTCTCTGTTTGGCTTACCCTAGAAGTTTAATAGTGCATTTTACTCGCCATTTCATGCACTTTGAGATGCCGCTTAGCCCAATATGCTATCTGATATAGGAGCGACGTAAATTGAACAAATGTGATAGAATTACGCTGAATTCTTATATTAACCAAAATATAAAATGATCTAATCGGGTCTCTGATTGCCCTGTCATAGAAGATTAATAGTGCATTTTACTCGCCATTCCACGCGCTTTAAGATGCCGCCTAGCCCAGTATGCTATCTGAAATAGGAACGACGTAAATTGAACAAATGTGATAGAATTTTGCTGAATTCTTAAATTAACCATAATATAAAATGATCTAATCGGGCCTCTATGTTCTCAACCCTAGAAGCTTAATAGTGCATTTTACTCGCCATTTCATGCGCTTTGAGATGCCGCTTAGCCCAATACGCTATCTGAAATAGGAGCGACGTAAATTGAACAAATGTGATAGAATTTCGCTGGATTCTTATATTAACCAAAATATAAAATGATCTAATCGGGTCTCTGATTGCCCTACCCTAGAAGTTTAATAGTGCATTTTACTCGCGATTTCATGCGCTTTGAGATGCCGCTTAGCCCAATACGCTATCTGAAATAGGAGCGACGTAAATTAAACAAATGTGATAGAATTTCGCTGAATTCTTATATTAACCATAATATAAAATGATCTAATCGGGTCTCTGATTGCCCTACCCTAGAAGTTTAATAGTGCATTTTACTCACCATTCCACGCGCTTTAAGATGCCGCCTATCCGAGTAGGCTATCTGAAATAGGAGCGACGTAAATTGAACAAATGTGATAGAATTTCGCTGAATTCTTATGTTAACCAAAATATAAAATGATGTAATCGGGTCTCTGTTCGCCCTACCCAAGAAGTTTAATAGTGCATTTCACTCGTCATTTCATGCGCTTTGAGATGCCGCTTAGCCCAATAGCTATCTGAAATAGGAGCGACGTAAATTGAACAAATGTGATAGAATTTCCCTGAAATCTTATATTAACCGTAATATAAAATGATCTAATCGGGTCTCTGTTTGCATTACCCTAGAAGTTTAATAGTGCATTTTACTCGCCATTCCACGCGCTTTAGGATGCCGCCTATCAGAGTACGCTATCTGAAATAGGAGCGACGTAAGTTGAACAAATGTGATAGAATAACGCTGAATTCTTATATTAACCGTAATATAAAATGGTCTAATCGGGTCTCCGTTTGCCTTATCCTAGAAGTTTAATAGTGCATTTTACTCGCCATTTCATGCGCATTGAGATGCCGCTTTGCCCAGTACGCTAACTGAAATAGGAGCGACGTAAATTGAACAAATGTGATAGAATTTTGCTGAATTCTTAAATTAACCATAATATAAAATGATGTAATCGGGTCTCTGTTCGCCCTACCCAAGAAGTTTAATAGTGCATTACTCTCGTCATTTCATGCGCTTTGAGATGCCGCATAGCCCAATACGCTATCTGAAATAGGAGCGACGTAAATTGAACAAATGTGATAGAATTTCGCTGAATTCTTATATTAACCGTAATATAAAATGATCTAATCGGGTCTCTGTTTGGCTTACCCTAGAAGTTTAATAGTGCATTTTACTCGCCATTTCATGCACTTTGAGATGCCGCTTAGCCCAATATGCTATCTGATATAGGAGCGACGTAAATTGAACAAATGTGATAGAATTACGCTGAATTCTTATATTAACCAAAATATAAAATGATCTAATCGGGTCTCTGATTGCCCTGTCATAGAAGATTAATAGTGCATTTTACTCGCCATTCCACGCGCTTTAAGATGCCGCATAGCCCAGTATGCTATCTGAAATAGGAACGACGTAAATTGAACAAATGTGATAGAATTTTGCTGAATTCTTAAATTAACCATAATATAAAATGATCTAATCGGGCCTCTATGTGCCCAACCCTAGAAGCTTAATAGTGCATTTTACTCGCCATTTCATGCGCTTTGAGATGCCGCTTAGCCCAATACGCTATCTGAAATAGGAGCGACGTAAATTGAACAAATGTGATAGAATTTCGCTGGATTCTTATATTAACCAAAATATAAAATGATCTAATCGGGTCTCTGATTGCCCTACCCTAGAAGTTTAATAGTGCATTTTACTCGCGATTTCATGCGCTTTGAGATGCCGCTTAGCCCAATACGCTATCTGAAATAGGAGCGACGCAAATTAAACAAATGTGATAGAATTTCGCTGAATTCTTATATTAACCATAATATAAAATGATCTAATCGGGTCTCTGGTTGCCCTACCCTAGAAGTTTAATAGTGCATTTTACTCACCATTCCACGCGCTTTAAGATGCCGCCTATCCGAGTACGCTATCTGAAATAGGAGCGACGTAAATTGAACAAATGTGATAGAATTTCGCTGAATTCTTATGTTAACCAAAATATAAAATGATGTAATCGGGTCTCTGTTCGCCGTACCCAAGAAGTTTAATAGTGCATTTCACTCGTCATTTCATGCGCTTTGAGATGCCGCTTAGCCCAATAGCTATCTGATATAGGAGCGACGTAAATTGAACAAATGTGATAGAATTTCCCTGAAATCTTATATTAACCGTACTATAAAATGATCTAATCGGGTCTCTGTTTGCATTACCCTAGAAGTTTAATAGTGCATTTTACTCGCCATTCCACGCGCTTTAGGATGCCGCCTATCAGAGTACGCTATCTGAAATAGGAGCGACGTAAGTTGAACAAATGTGATAGAATAACGCTGAATTCTTATATTAACCGTAATATAAAATGGTCTAATCGGGTCTCCGTTTGCCTTATCCTAGAAGTTTAATAGTGCATTTTACTCGCCATTTCATGCGCATTGAGATGCCGCTTAGCCCAATACGCTATTTGAAATAGGAGCGATGTAAATTGAACAAATGTGATAGAATTTTGCTGAATTCTTAAATTAACCATAATATAAAATGATCTAATCTGGTCTCTGATTGCCCTACCCTAGAAGTTTAATAGTGCATTTTACGAGCCATTTCTTGCGCTTTGAGATGCAGCTTAGCCCAATACGCTATCCGAAATAGGAGCGACGTAAATTGAACAAATGTGATAGAATTTCGCTGAATTCTTATATTAACCAAAATATAAAATGATCTAATCGGGTCTCTGATTGCCCTATCATAGATGTTTAAGAGTGCATTTTACTTGCAATTCCACGCGCTTTGAGATGCCGCCTAGCCCAGTACGCTATCTGAAATAGGAGTGCCGTAAGTTGAACAAATGTGATAGAATTACGCTGCATTCTTATATTAACCGTAATATAAAATGGTCTATTCGGATCTCCGTTTGCCTTATCCTAGAAGTTTATTAGTGCATTTTACTCGTCATTCCATGCGCTTTGAGATGCCGCTTAGCCCAATACGCTATCTGAAATAGCAGCGATGTAAATTGAACAAATGCGATAGAATTTTGCTGAATTCTTAAATTAACCATAATATAAAATGATGTAATCGGGTCTCTTTTCGCCCTACCCTAGAAGTTTAATAGTACATTTCATTCGTCATTTCATGCGCTTTGAGATGCCGCTTAGCCCAATAGCTATCTGAAATAGGAGCGACGTAAATTGAACAAATGTGATAGAATTTCCCTGAAATCTTATATTAAAGAAAATATACAATGATCTAAACGGGACTCTGATTGCCCTATCATAGAAGTTTAGTAGTGCATTTTACTCGCCCTTCCACGCGCTTTAAGATGCCGCCTAGCACAGTACACTATCTGAAATAGGAGCGACGTAAATTGAAAAAATGTGATAGAATTTCGCTGAATCCTTATCTTAACCTTCATGTAAAATGATCTAATGGGGTCTCTGTTTGCCCTACCCTAGAAGTTTAATAGTGCATTTTACTCGCCCTTTCGTGCGCTGTGAGATGCCGCTTAGCCCAATTCGCTATCAGAAACAGGAGCGACGTAAATTGAACAAATGTGATAGAATTTCGCTGAATTCTTAAATTAACCATAATATAAAATGATCTAATGGGGTCTCTGTTTGCCCTACCCTAGAAGTTTAATAGTGCATTTTACTCGCATTCCTTGCGCTTTGAGATGCCGCTTAGCACAAGTCGCTATCTGAAATAGGAGCGATGTAAATTGAACAAATGTGATAGAATTTCGCTGAATTCTTATATTAACCTTAATGTAAAATGATCTAATCGGGTCTTTGTTCGCCCTACCCAAGAAGTTTAATAGCGCATTTCACTCGACAATTCATGCGCTTTGCGATGCCGCTCAGCCCAATAAGCTATCTGAAATTGGAGCGACGTAAATTGAACAAACGTGATAGAATTTCGCTGAATTCTTATATTAACCAAAATATAAAATGATCTAATCGGGTCTCTGATTGCCCTATCATAGAAGTTTAATAGTGCATTTTACTCGCCATTCCACGCGCTTTAAGATGCCGCCTAGCCCAGTACGCTATCTGAAATAGGAGCTACGTAAGTTGAACGAATGTGACAGAATTTCGCTGGATTCTTATATTAACCAACATATAAAATGAACTAATCGGGTCTCTGATTGCCCTATCATAGAAGTTTAATAGTGCATTTTACTCGCCATTCCACGCGGTTTAAGTTGCCGCCTAGCCCAGTACGCTATCTGAAATAGGAGCTACGTAACTTGAACAAATGTGACAGAATTACGCTGAATTCTTATATTAACCGTAATATAAAATGATCTAATCGGGTCTCTGTTTGCCTTATCCTAGAAGTTTAATAGTGCATTTTACTCGCCATTTCATGCGCTTTGAGATGCCGCTTAGCCCAATAAGCTATCTGAAATAGGAGCGATGTAACTTGAACAAATGTGATAGAATTTCGCTGAATTCTTATATTAACCATAATATAAAATGATGTAATCGGGTCTCTGTTCGCCCTATCCAAGAAGTTTAATAGTGCATTTCACTCGTCATTTCATGCGCTTTGAGATGCCGCTTAGCCCAATAGCTATCTGAAATAGGAGCGACGTAAATTGAACAAATGTGATAGAATTTCCCTGAAATCTTATATTAACCGTAATATAAAATGATCTAATCGGGTCTCTGTTTGCATTACCCTAGAAGTTTAATAGTGCATTTTACTCGCTATTCCACGCGCTTTAGGATGCCGCCTATCAGAGTACGCTATCTGAAATAGGAGCGACGTAAGTTGAACAAATGTGATAGAATAACGCTGAATTCTTATATTAACCGTAATATAAAATGGTCTAATCGGGTCTCCGTTTGCCTTATCCTAGAAGTTTAACAGTGCATTTTACTCGCCATTTCGTGCGCATTGAGATGCCGCTTAGCCCAATACGCTATCTGAAATAGGAGCGACGTAAATTGAACAAATGTGATAGAATTTCGCTGGATTCTTATATTAACCAAAATATAAAATGATCTAATCGGGTCTCTGATTGCCCTACCCTAGAAGTTTAATAGTGCATTTTACTCGCGATTTCATGCGCTTTGAGATGCCGCTTAGCCCAATACGCTATCTGAAATAGGAGCGACGTAAATTAAACAAATGTGATAGAATTTCGCTGAATTCTTATATTAACCAAAATATAAAATGATCTAATCGGGTCTCTGATTGCCCTATCATAGATGTTTAAGAGTGCATTTTACTTGCAATTCCACGCGCTTTGAGATGCCGCCTAGCCCAGTACGCTATCTGAAATAGGAGTGCCGTAAGTTGAACAAATGTGATAGAATTACGCTGCATTCTTATATTAACCGTAATATAAAATGGTCTATTCGGATCTCCGTTTGCCTTATCCTAGAAGTTTATTAGTGCATTTTACTCGTCATTCCATGCGCTTTGAGATGCCGCTTAGCCCAATACGCTATCTGAAATAGCAGCGATGTAAATTGAACAAATGTGATAGAATTTTGCTGAATTCTTAAATTAACCATAATATAAAATGATGTAATCGGGTCTCTTTTCGCCCTACCCTAGAAGTTTAATAGTACATTTCTCTCGTCATTTCATGCGCTTTGAGATGCCGCTTAGCCCAATAGCTATCTGAAATAGGAGCGACGTAAATTGAACAAATGTGATAGAATTTCCCTGAAATCTTATATTAAAGAAAATATACAATGATCTAAACGGGACTCTGATTGCCCTATCATAGAAGTTTAGTAGTGCATTTTACTCGCCCTTCCACGCGCTTTAAGATGCCGCCTAGCCCAGTACACTATCTGAAATAGGAGCGACGTAAATTGAAAAAATGTGATAGAATTTCGCTGAATCCTTATCTTAACCTTCATGTAAAATGATCTAATGGGGTCTCTGTTTGCCCTACCCTAGAAGTTTAATAGTGCATTTTACTCGCCCTTTCGTGCGCTGTGAGATGCCGCTTAGCCCAATTCGCTATCAGAAACAGGAGCGACGTAAATTGAACAAATGTGATAGAATTTCGCTGAATTCTTAAATTAACCATAATATAAAATGATCTAATGGGGTCTCTGTTTGCCCTACCCTAGAAGTTTAATAGTGCATTTTACTCGCATTCCTTGCGCTTTGAGATGCCGCTTAGCACAAGTCGCTATCTGAAATAGGAGCGATGTAAATTGAACAAATGTGATAGAATTTCGCTGAATTCTTATATTAACCTTAATGTAAAATGATCTAATCGGGTCTTTGTTCGCCCTACCCAAGAAGTTTAATAGCGCATTTCACTCGACAATTCATGCGCTTTGCGATGCCGCTCAGCCCAATAAGCTATCTGAAATTGGAGCGACGT
This sequence comes from Macropis europaea, assembly GCA_916610135.2. Classification (NCBI taxonomy): domain Eukaryota; kingdom Metazoa; phylum Arthropoda; class Insecta; order Hymenoptera; family Melittidae; genus Macropis; species Macropis europaea. Next base: position 22,419 of record CAKAJE020001898.1, read on the forward strand.
AAATTGAACAAACGTGATAGAATTTCGCTGAATTCTTATATTAACCAAAATATAAAATGATCTAATCGGGTCTCTGATTGCCCTATCATAGAAGTTTAATAGTGCATTTTACTCGCCATTCCACGCGCTTTAAGATGCCGCCTAGCCCACTACGCTATCTGAAATAGGAGCTACGTAAGTTGAACGAATGTGACAGAATTTCGCTGGATTCTTATATTAACCAACATATAAAATGAACTAATCGGGTCTCTGATTGCCCTATCATAGAAGTTTAATAGTGCATTTTACTCGCCATTCCACGCGGTTTAAGTTGCCGCCTAGCCCAGTACGCTATCTGAAATAGGAGCTACGTAACTTGAACAAATGTGACAGAATTACGCTGAATTCTTATATTAACCGTAATATAAAATGATCTAATCGGGTCTCTGTTTGCCTTATCCTAGAAGTTTAATAGTGCATTTTACTCGCCATTTCATGCAATTTGAGATGCCGCTTAGCCCAATACGCTATCTGAAATAGGAGCGACGTAAATTGAACAAATGTGATAGAATTTCGCTGAATTCTTATATTAACCAAAATATAAAATGATCTAATCGGTTCTCTGATTGCCCTACCCTAGAAGTTTAATAGTGCATTTTACTCGCCATTTCATGCGCTTTGAGATGCCGCTTAGCCCAATACGCTATCTGAAATAGGAGCGACGTAAATTAAACAAATGTGATAGAACTTCGCTGAGTTCTTATATTAACCATAATATAAAATGATCTAATCGGGTCTCTGATTGCCCTACCCTAGAAGTTTAATAGTGCATTTTACTCACCATTCCGCGCGCTTTCAGTTGCCGCCTAGCCCAGTACGCTATCTGAAATAGGAGCTACGTAAGTTGAACAAATGTCACAGAATTACGCTGAATTCTTATGTTAACCGTAATATAAAATGATCTAATCGGGTCTCTGTTTGCCTTATCCTACAAGTTTAATAGTGCATTTTACTCGCCATTTCATGCGCTTTGAGATGCCGCTTAGCCCAGTACGCTATCTGAAATAGGAGCGATGTAAATTGAACAAATGTGATAGAATTTCGATGAATTCATTTATTAACCAAAATATAAAATGATCTAATCGGGTCTCTGATTGCCCTACCCTAGAAGTTTAATAGTGCATTTTACTCGCCATTTCATGCGCTTTGAGATGCCGCTTAGCCCAATACGATATCTGAAATAGGAGCGACGTAAATTGAACAAATGTGATAGAATTTCGCTGAATTCTTAAATTAACCATAATATAAAATGATCTAATGGGGTCTCTGTTTGCCCTACCCTAGAAGTTTAATAGTGTATTTTACTCGCCATTTCTTGCGATTTGAGATGCCACTTAGCACAAGTCGCTATCTGAAATAGGAGCGATGTAAATTGAACAAATGTGATAGAATTTCGCTGAATTCTTATATTAACCTTAATGTAAAATGATCTAATCGGGTCTTTGTTCGCCCTACCCAAGAAGTTTAATAGTGCATTTCACTCGTCATTTCATGCGCTTTGCGATGCCGCTTAGCCCAATAAGCTATCTGAAATTGGAGCGACGTATATTGAACAAATGTGATAGAATTTCGCTGAATTCTTATATTAACCAAAATATAAAATGATCTAATCGGGTCTCTGATTGCCCTATCATAGAAGTTTAATAGTGCATTTTACTCGCCATTCCACGCGCTTTAAGATGCCGCCTAGCCCAGTACGCTATCTGAAATAGGAGCTACGTAAGTTGAACAAATGTGACAGAATTACACTGATTTCTTATATTAACCGTAATATAAAATGATCTAATCGGGTCTCTGTTTGCCTTATCCTAGAAGTTTAATAGTGCATTTTACTCGCCATTTCATGCGCTTTGAGATGCCTCTTAGCCTAATACGCTATCTGAAATAGGAGCGACGTAAATTGAACAAATGTGATAGAATTTCGCTGAATTCTTATATTAACCAAAATATAAAATGATCTAATCGGGTCTCTGATTGCCCTATCATAGAAGTTTAATAGTGCATTTTACTCGCCATTTCATGCGCTTTGCGATGCCGCTTATCCCAATAAGCTATCTGAAATAGGAGCGATGTAACTTGAACAAATGTGATAGAATATCGCTGAATTCTTAAATTAACCATAATATGAAATGACCTAATCGGGTCTCTGTTTGCCCTACCCTTGAAGTTTAATAGTGCATTTTACTCGTCATTTCATGCGCTTTGAGATGCCGCCTAGCCCAGTATGCTATCTGAAATAGGCGCGACGTAAGTTGAACAAATGTGATAGAATTTCGCTGAATTCTTTTATTTACCATAATGTTAAATGATCTAATCGGGTCTCTGTTCGCCCTAGCGTAGAAGCTTAATAGTGCATTTTATTCGTCATTTCATGCGCTTTGAGATGCCGCTTAGCCCAGTACACTATCTGAAATAGGAGCGACGTATGTTGAACAAATGTGATAGAATTACGCTGAATTCTTATATTAACCGTAATATAAAATGATCTAATCGGGTCTCTGTTTGCCTTACCCTAGAAGTTTAATAGTGCATTTTACTCGCCATCTCATGCGCTTTGAGATGCCGCTTAACCCAATACGCTATCTGAAATAGGAGGACGTAAATTGAACAAATGTGATAGAATTACGCTGAATCCTTATATTAACCAAAATATAAAATGATCTAATCGGGTCTCTGATTGCCCTATTATAGAAGTTTAATAGTGCATTTTACACGCCATTCCACGCGCTTTAAGATGCCGCCTAGCCCAGTATGCTATCTGAAATAGGAACGACGTAAATTGAACAAATGTGATAGAATTACGCTGAATTCTTATATTAACCGTAATATAAAATGGTCTAATCGGATCTCCGTTTGCCTTATCCTAGAAGTTTATTAGTGCATTTTACTCGTCATTCCATGCGCTTTGAGATGCCGCTTAGCCCAATACGCTATCTGAAGTAGGAGCGATGTAAATTGAACAAATGTGATAGAATTTTGCTGAATTCTTAAATTAACCATAATATAAAATGATGTAATCGGGTCTCTGTTCGCCCTACCCAAGAAGTTTAATAGTGCATTTCTCTCGTCATTTCATGCGCTTTGAGATGCCGCTTAGCTCAATAGCTATCTGAAATAGGAGCGACGTAAATTGAACAAATGTGATAGAATTTCCCTGAAATCTTATATTAAAGAAAATATAAAATGATCTAAACGGGACTCTGATTGCCCTATCATAGACGTTTAGTAGTGCATTTTACTCGCCCTTCCACGCGCTTTAAGATGCCGCCTACCCCAGTACACTATCTGAAATAGGAGCGACGTAAATTGAACAAATGTGATAGAATTTATCTGAATTCTTATATTAACCAAAATATAAAATGATCTAATCGGGTCTCTGATTGCCCTACCCTAGAAGTTTAATAGTGCATTTTACTCGCCATTTCATGCGCTTTGAGATGCCGGTTAGCCCAATACGCTATCTGAAATAGGAGCGACGTAAATTAAACAAATGTGATAGAACTTCGCTGAATTCTTATATTAACCATAATATAAAATGATCTAATCGGGTCTCTGATTGCCCTACCCTAGAAGTTTAATAGTGCATTTTACTCACCATTCCACGCGCTTTAAGTTGCCGCCTAGCCCAGTACGCTATCTGAAATAGGAGCTACGTAAGTTGAACAAATGTCACAGAATTACGCTGAATTCTTATATTAACCAAAATATAAAATGATCTAATCGGGTCTCTGATTGCCCTACCCTAGAAGTTTAATAGTGAATTTTACTCGCCATTTCTTGCGCTTTGAGATGCCGCTTAGCCCAATACGCTATCTGAAATAGGAGCGATGTAACTTGAACAAATGTGATAGAATTTCGCTGAATTCTTATATTAACCAAAATATATAATGATCTAATCGGGTCTCTGATTGCCCTACCCTAGAAGTTTAATAGTGCATTTTACTCGCCATTTCATGCGCTTTGAGATGCCGCTTAGCCCAATACGCTATCTGAAATAGGAGCGACGTAAATTGAACAAATGTGATAGAATTTATCTGAATTCTTATATTAACCAAAATATAAAATGATCTAATCGAGTCTCTGATTGCCCTACCCTAGAAGTTTAATAGTGCATTTTACTCGCCATTCCACGCGCTTTAAGATGCCGCCTAGCCCAGTACGCTATCTGAAATAGGAGCTACGTAAGTTGAACGAATGTGACAGAATTACGCTGATTGCTTATATTAACCGTAATATAAAATGATCTAATCGGGTCTCTGTTTGCCTTATCCTAGAAGTTTAATAGTGCATTTTACTCGCCATTTCATGCGCTTTGAGATGCCGGTTAGCCCAATACGCTATCTGAAATAGGAGCGACGTAAATTAAACAAATGTGATAGAACTTCGCTGAATTCTTATATTAACCATAATATAAAATGATCTAATCGGGTCTCTGAATGCCCTACCCTAGAAGTTTAATAGTGGATTTTACTCACCATTCCACGCGCTTTAAGTTGCCGCCTAGCCCAGTACGCCATCTGAAATAGGAGCTACGTAAGTTGAACAAATGTCACAGAATTACGCTGAATTCTTATATTAACCAAAATATAAAATGATCTAATCGGGTCTCTGATTGCCCTACCCTAGAAGTTTAATAGTGAATTTTACTCGCCATTTCTTGCGCTTTGAGATGCCGCTTAGCCCAATACGCTATCTGAAATAGGAGCGATGTAACTTGAACAAATGTGATAGAATTTCGCTGAATTCTTATATTAACCAAAATATAAAATGATCTAATCGGGTCTCTGATTGCCCTACCCTAGAAGTTTAATAGTGCATTTTACTCGCCATTTCATGCGCTTTGAGATGCCGCTTAGCCCAATACGCTATCTGAAATAGGAGCGACGTAAATTGAACAAATGTGATAGAATTTATCTGAATTCTTATATTAACCAAAATATAAAATGATCTAATCGAGTCTCTGATTGCCCTACCCTAGAAGTTTAATTGTGCATTTTACTCGCCATTCCACGCGCTTTAAGATGCCGCCTAGCCCAGTACGCTATCTGAAATAGGAGCTACGTAAGTTGAACGAATGTGACAGAATTACGCTGATTGCTTATATTAACCGTAATATAAAATGATCTAATCGGGTCTCTGTTTGCCTTATCCTAGAAGTTTAATAGTGCATTTTACTCGCCATTTCATGCGCTTTGAGATGCCGCCTAGCCCAGTACGCTATCTGAAATAGGAGCTACGTAAGTTGAACAAATGTCACAGAATTACGCTGAATTCTTATGTTAACCGTAATATAAAATGATCTAATCGGGTCTCTGCTTGCCTTATCCTAGAAGTTTAAGAGTGCATTTTATTCGTCATTTCATGCGCTTTGAGATGCCGCTTAGCCCAATACGCTATCTGAAATAGGAGCGACGCAAATTGAACAAATGCGATATAATATCGCTGAATTCTTATTTTAACCATAATATAAAATGATGTAATCGGGTCTCTGTTCGCCCTACCCAAGTAGTTTAATAGTGCATTTCTCTCGTCATCTCATGCGCTTTGAGATGCCGCTTAGCCCAATAGCTATCTGAAATAGGAGCGACGTAAATTGAACAAATGTGATAGAATTTCCCTGAAATCTTATATTAACCGTAATATAAAATGATCTAATCGGGTCTCTGTTTGCATTACCCTCGAAGTTTAATAGTGCATTTTACTCGCCTTTCCACGCGCTTTAAGATGCCGCCTATCCGAGTACGCTATCTGAAATAGGAGCGACGTAAGTTGAACAAATGTGATAGAATAACGCTGAATTCTTATATTAACCGCAATATAAAATGGTGTAATCGGGTCTCCATTTGCCTTATCCTAGAAGTTTAATAGTGCATTTTACTCGCCATTTCATGCGCATGGAGATGCCGCTTAGCCCAATACGCTATTTGAAATAGGAGCGATGTAAATTGAACAAATGTGATAGAATTTCGCTGAATTCTTAAATTAACCATAATATGAAATGACCTAATCGGGTCTCTGTTCGCCCTACCCAAGAAGTTTAATAGTGCATTTCTCTCGTCATTTCATACGCTTTGAGATGCCGCTTAGCCCAATACGCTATCTGAAATAGGAGCGACGTAAATTGAACAAATGTGATAGAATTTCCCTGAAATCTTATATTAAACAATACATAAAATGATCTAAACGGGACTCTGATTGCCCTACCATAGAAGTTTAGTAGTGCATTTTACTCGCCCTTCCACGCGCTTTAAGTGGCCGCCTAGCCCAGTACGCTATCTGAAATAGGAGCTACGTAAGTTGAACAAATGTCACAGAATTACGCTGAATTCTTATATTAACCAAAATATAAAATGATCTAATCGGGTCTCTGATTGCCCTACCCTAGAAGTTTAATAGTGCATTTTACTCGCCATTTCATGCGCTTTGAGATGCCGCTTAGCCCAATACGCTATCTGAAATAGGAGCGACGTAAATTGAACAAATGTGATAGAATTTATCTGAATTCTTATATTAACCAAAATATAAAATGATCTAATCGAGTCTCTGATTGCCCTACCCTAGAAGTTTAATAGTGCATTTTACTCGCCATTCCACGCGCTTTAAGATGCCGCCTAGCCCAGTACGCTATCTGAAATAGGAGCTACGTAAGTTGAACGAATGTGACAGAATTACGCTGATTGCTTATATTAACCGTAATATAAAATGATCTAATCGGGTCTCTGTTTGCCTTATCCTAGAAGTTTAATAGTGCATTTTACACGCCATTTCATGCGCTTTGAGATGCCGCCTAGCCCAGTACGCTATCTGAAATAGGAGCTACGTAAGTTGAACAAATGTCACAGAATTACGCTGAATTCTTATGTTAACCGTAATATAAAATGATCTAATCGGGTCTCTGTTTGCCTTATCCTAGAAGTTTAAGAGTGCATTTTACTCGCCATTTCATGCGCTTTGAGATGCCTCTTAGCCCAATACGCTATCTGAAATAGGAGCGACGTAAATTGAACAAATGTGATAGAATTTCGCTGAATTCTTATATTAACCAAAATATAAAATGATCTAAACCGGTCTCTGTTTGCCCTACCCTAGAAGTTGAATAGTGCATTTTACTCGCCATTTCATGCGCTTTGAGATGCCGCTTAGCCCAATAAGCTGTCTGAAATAGGAGCGACGTAAATTGAACAAATGTGATAGAAGTTCCCTGAATACTTATATTAACCTTAATGTAAAATGATCTAATCGGGTCTCTGTTCGCCCTGCCCTAGAAGTTTAATAGTGCATTTTACTCGCCATTTCATGCGCTTTGAAATGCCGCTTAGCCCAATACGCTATCTGAAATAGGAGCGACGTAAAATGAACAAATGTGATAGGATTTCGCTGAATTCTTAAATTAACCATAATATAAAATGATCTAATCGGGTCTCTATGTGCCCAGCCCTAGAAGCTTAATAGTGCATTTTACTCGCCATTTCTTGCGCTTTGAGATGCCGCTTAGCCCAATACGCTATCTGAAATAGTAGCGACGTAAATTGAACAAATGTGATAGAATTTCCCTGAAATGTTATAGTAAACAAAATATAAAATGATCTATTCGGAACTCTGATTGCCCTATCATAGAAGTTTAGTAGTGCATTGTACTCGCCCTTCCACGCGCTTTAAGATGCCGCCTAGCGCAGTACGCTATCTGAAATAGGAGCGACGTTAGTTGAACAAATGTGATAGAATTACGCTGAATTCTTATATTAACCGTAATATAAAATGATCTAATCGGGTCTCTGTTTGCCTTATCCTAGAAGTTTAATAGTGCATTTTACTCGTCAATTCATGCGCTTTGCGATGCCGCTTAGCCCAATATGCTATCTGAAATAGGAGCGACGTAAATTGAACAAATGTGATAGAATTTCGCTGAATTCTTATATTAATCAAAATATAAAATGATCTAATCGGGTCTCTGATTGCCCTACCATAGAAGTTTAATAGTGCATTTTACTCGCCATTTCATGCGCTTTGAGATGCCGCTTAGCCCAGTACGCTATCTGAAATAGGAGCTATGTAAATTGAACAAATGTGATAGGATTTCGCTGAATTCTTAAATTAACCATAATATAAAATGATCTAATCGGGTCTCTATGTGCCCAGCCCTAGAAGCTTAATAGTGCATTTTACTCGCCATTTCTTGCGCTTTGAGATGCCGCTTAGCCCAATACGCTATCTGAAATAGGAGCGACGCAAATTGAACAATTGCGATAGAATATCGCTGAATTCTTATATTAACCATAATATAAAATGATATAATCGGGTCTCTGTTCGCCCTACCCAAGAAGTTTAATAGTGCATTTCTCTCGTCATTTCATGCGCTTTGAGATGCCGCTTAGCCCAATAGCTATCTGAAATAGGAGCGACGTAAATTGAACAAATGTGATAGGTTTTCGCTGAATCCTTAAATTAACCGTAATATAAAATGATCTAATCGGGTCTCTGTTTGCATTACCCTCCAAGTTTAATAGTGCATTTTACTCGCCTTTCCACGCGCTTTAAGATGCCGCCTATCCGAGTACGCTATCTGAAATAGGAGCGACGTAAGTTGAACAAATGTGATAGAATAACGCTGAATTCTTATATTAACCGTAATATAAACTGGTCTAATCGGGTCTCCATTTGCCTTATCCTAGAAGTTTAATAGTGCATTTTACTCGCCATTTCATGCGCATGGAGATGCCGCTTAGCCCAATACGCTATTTGAAATAGGAGCGATGTAAATTGAACAAATGTGATAGAATTTCGCTGAATTCTGTAATTAACCATAATATGAAATGACCTAATCCGGTCTCTGTTCGCCCTACCCAAGAAGTTTAATAGTGCATTTCTCTCGTCATTTCATACGCTTTGAGATGCCCCTTAGCCCAATACGCTATCTGAAATAGGAGCGACGTAAATTGAACAAATGTGATAGAATTTCCCTGAAATCTTATATTAAAGAAAATATAAAATGATCTAAACGGGACTCTGATTGCCCTATCATAGAAGATTAGTAGTGCATTTTACTCGCCCTTCCACGCGCTTTAAGATGCCGCCTAGCTCAGTACACTATCTGAAATAGGAGCGACGTAAATTGAAAAAATGTGATAGAATTTCGCTGAATTCCTATATTAACCAAAATATAAAATGATCTAATGGGGTCTCTGTTTGCCCTACCCTAGAAGTTTAATAGTGAATTGTACTCGCCCTTTCGTGCGCTTTGAGGTGCCGCTTAGCCCAATACGCTATCTGAAATAGGAGCGACGTAAATTGAACAAATGTGATAGAATTTCGCTGAATTCTTATATTTACCAAAATATAAAATGATCTTATCGGGTCTCTGATTGCCCTACCCTAGAAGTTTAATAGTGCATTTTACTCGCCCTTTCGTGCGCTTTGAGATGCCGCTTAGCCTAATACGCTATCTGAAATAGGAGCGACGTAAATTGAACAAATGTGATAGAATTTCGCTGGATTCTTATATTATCCAAAATATAAAATGATATAATCGGGTCTCTGATTGCCCTATCATAGAAGTTTAATAGTGCATTTTACTCGCCATTCCACGCGCTTTAAGTTGCCGCCTAGCCCAGTACGCTATCTGAAATAGGAGCTACGTAAGTTGAACAAATGTCACAGAATTACGCTGAATTCTTATGTTAACCGTAATATAAAATGATCTAATCGGGTCTCTGTTTGCCTTATCCTAGAAGTTTAATAGTGCATTTTACACGCCATTTCATGCGCTTTGAGATGCCGCTTAGCCCAATACGCTATCTGAAATAGGAGCGACGTAAATTGAACAAATGTGATAGAATTTCGCTGAATTCTTATATTAACCAAAATATAAAATGATCTAATCGGGTCTCTGATTGCCCTACCTTAGAAGTTTAATAGTGCATTTTACTCCCCATTTCATGCGCTTTGAGATGCCGCTTAGCCCAATACGCTATCTGAAATAGGAGCGACGTAAATTAAACAAATGTGATAGAATTTCGCTGAATTCTTATATTAACCAAAATATAAAATGATCTAACCGGGTCTCTGATTGCCCTATCATAGAAGTTTAATAGTACATTTTACTCGCCACTCCACGCGCTTTAAGATGCCGCCTATCCGAGTACGCTATCTGAAATAGGAGGGACGTCAATTGAACAAATGTGTTAGAATTTTGCTGAATTCTTAAATTAACCATAATATAAAATGATCTAATCGGGTCTCTGATTGCCCTACCCTAGAAGTTTAGTAGTGCATTTTACTCGCCATTTCATGCACCTTGAGATGCCGCTTATCCCAACACGCTATTTGAAATAGGAGCGACGTAAATTGAACAAATGTGATAGAATTTCGCTGAATTCTTATATTAACCAAAATATAAAATGATCTAATCGGGTCTCTGATTGCCCTACCCTAGAAGTTTAATAGTGCATTTTACTCCCCATTTCATGCGCTTTGAGATGCCGCTTAGCCCAATACGCTATCTGAAATAGGAGCGACGTAAATTGAACAAATGTGATAGAATTTCGCTGAAATCTTATATTAAACAATACATAAAATGATCTAAACGGGACTCTGATTGCCCTACCATAGAAGTTTAGTAGTGCATTTTACTCGCCCTTCCACGCGGTTTGAGGTGCCGCCTAGCCCAGTACGCTATCTGAAATAGGAGCGACGTAAGTTGAACAATTGTGATAGAATTACGCTGCATTCTTATATTAACCGTAATATAAAATGGTCTAATCGGATCTCCGTTTGCGTTATCCTAGAAGTTTAGTAGTGCATTTTACTCGCCCTTCCACGCGCTATGAGATGCCGCCTAGCCCAGTACACTATCTGAAATAGGAGCGACGTATGTTGAACGAATGTGATAGAATTACGATGAATTCTTATATTAACCGTAATATAAAATGATCTAATCGGGTCTCTGCTCGCCCTACCCTAGAAGATTACTAGTGCATTTCACTCGTCATTTCATGCGCTTTGAGATGCCGCCTAGCCCAATAAGCTATCTGAAATGGGAGCGACGTAAATTGAACAAATGTGATAGAATTTCGCTGAATTCTTAAATTAACCATAATATAAAATGATCTTATCGGGTCTCTGTTTGCCCTACCCTAGAAGTTTAATAGTGCATTTTACTCGCCATTTCTTGCGCTTTGAGATGCCGCTTAGCCCAATACGCTATCTGAAATATCAGCGACGTAAATTGAACAAATGTGATAGAATGACGCTGAATTCTTATATTAACCGTAATATAAAATGATCTGATCTTGTGTCTGTTTGCCCTATCCTAGAAGTTTAGTAGTGCATTTCACTCGTCATTTCATGCGCTTTGAGATGCCGCTTAGCCCAATAAGCTATCTGAAATAGGAGCGACGTAAATTATAACAAATGTGATAGAATTTTTCTGAATTCTTAAATAAACCATAATATGAAATGATCTAATCGGGTCTCTGTTTGCCCTACCCTAGAAGTTTAACAGTGCATTTTGCTCGCCATTTCATGCGCTTTGAGATGCCGCTTAGCCCAATACGCTATCTGAAATAGGAGCGACGTAAATTGAACAAACGTGATAGGATTTCCCTGAATTCTTATATTAACCTTAATGTAAAATGATCTAATCGGTTCTTTGTTCGCCCTACCCTAGAAGTTTAATAGTGCCTTTCACTGGTCATTTCATGCGCCTTGAGATGCCGCTTAGCCCAATACGCTATCTGAAATAGTAGCGACGTAAATTGAACAAACGTGATAGAATTTCCCTGAATTCTTATATTAACCTTAATGTAAAATGATCTAATCGGGTCTCTGTTTGCCCTAGTCTAGAAGTTTAATAGTGCATTGTATTCGACATTTCATGCGCTTTGAGATGCCGCTTAGCCCAGTACGCTATCTGAAATAGGAGCGACGTAAATTGAACAAATGTGATAGAATTTCCCTGAAATCTTATATTAAACAAAATATAAAATGATCTAATCGGGACTCCGAGTGCCCTATCATAGAAGTTTAGTACTGCATTTTACTCGCCATTCCACGCGCTTTAAGTTGCCGCCTAGTCCAGTACGCTATCTCAAGCAGGAGCGGCGTAAGTTGAACAAATGTGATAGAATTTCGCTGAATCCTTATATTAACCAAAATATAAAATGATCTAATCTGGTCTCTTATTGCCCTATCATAGTAGTTTCATAGTGCATTTAACACGCCATTCCACGCGCTTTAAGATGCCGCCTAGCCCAGTACGCTATCTGAAATAGGAACGACGTAAATTGAACAAATGTGATAGAATTTTGCTGAATTCTTAAATTAACCATGATATAAAATGATCTAATCGGGTCTCTGTTTGCCATTCCCTAGAAGTTTAATAGTGGATTTTGCTCGCCATTTCATGCGCTTTGAGATGCCGCTTAGTCCAATACGCTATCTGAAATAGGAGCGACGTAAATTGAACAAATGTGATAGAATTTCGCTGAATTCTTATATTAACCAAAATATAAAATGATCTAAACGGGACTCTGATTGCCCTATCATAGAAGTTTAATAGTGCATTTTACTCGCCCTTCCACGCGCTATGAGATGCCGCCTAGCCCAGTACACTATCTGAAATAGGAGCGACGTATGTTGAACGAATGTGATAGAATTACGATGAATTCTTGTATTAACCGTAATATAAAATGATCTAATCGGGTCTCTGTTTGCCTTATCCTAGAAGTTTAATAGTGCATTTTACTCGCCATTTCATGCGCATTGAGATGCCGCTTAGCCCAATACGCCATCTGAAATAGGAGCGACGTAAATTAAACAAATGTGATAGAATTTCTCTGAATTCTTATATTAACCAAAATATAAAATGATCTAATCGGGTCTCTGATAGCCCTATCATAGAAGTTTAATAGTGCATTTTACTCGCCATTCAACGCGCTTTAAGATGCCGCCTAGCCCAGTATGCTGTCTGAAATAGGAGCGACGTAGTTGAACAAATGTGATAGAATTACGCTGAATTCTTGTATTAACCGTAATATAAAATGATCTAATCGGGTCTCTGTTTGCCTTATCCTAGAAGTTTAATAGCGCATTTTACTCGCCATTTCATGCGCATTGAGATGCCGCTTAGCCCAATACGCCATCTGAAATAGGAGCGACATAAATTGAACAAATGTGATAGAGTTTCGCTGAATTCTTAAATTAACCATAATATAAAATGATCTTATCGGGTCTCTGTTTGCCCTACCCTAGAAGTTTAATAGTGCATTTTACTCGCCATTTCTTGCGCTTTGAGATGCCGCTTAGCCCAATACGCTATCTGAAATATCAGCGACGTAAATTGAACAAATGTGATAGAATTACGCTGAATTCTTATATTAACCGTAATATAAAATGATCTGATCGGGTCTCTGTTTGCCCTACCCTAGAAGTTTAATAGTGCATTTTACTCGCCATTTCTTGCGCTTTGAGATGCCGCTTAGCCCAATACGCTATCTGAAATATCAGCGACGTAAATTGAACAAACGTGATAGAATTTCCCTGAATTCTTATATTAACCTTAATGTAAAATGATCTAATCGGGTCTCTGTTTGCCCTAGTCTAGAAGTTTAATAGTGCATTGTATTCGACATTTCTTGCGCTTTGAGATGCCGCTTAGCCCAGTACGCTATCTGAAATAGGAGCGACGTAAATTCAACAAATGTGATAGAATTTCCCTGAATTCTTATATTAACCTTAATGTAAAATGATCTAATCGGGTCTCTGTTCGCCCTACCCTAGAAGTTGAATAGTGCATTTCACTCGCCATTTCATGCGCTTTGAGATGCCGCATAGCCCAGTACGCTATCTGAAATAGGAACGACGTAAATTGAACAAATGTGATAGAATTTTGCTGAATTCTTAAATTAACCATAATATAAAATGATCTAATCGGGTCTCTGTTCGCCCTAGCCGAGAAGTTTAATAGTGCATTTTATTCGCCATTTCATGCGCTTTGAGATGCCGCTTAGCCCAATACGCTATCTGGAATTGGAGCGACGTAAATTGAACAAACGTGATAGGATTCCGCTGAATTCTTATATTAACCAAAATATAAAATGATCTAATCGGGTCTCTGATTGCCCTATCATAGAAGGCTAATAGTGCATTTTACTCGCTATTCCACGCGCTTTAAGATGCCGGCTAGCCCAGTAGGCTATCTGAAATAGGAGTGACGTAAATTGAACAAATGTGATAGAATTACTCTTAATTCTTTTATTAACCATAATGTAATATGATCTAATCGGGTCTCTGTTCGCCCTGGCCTAGAAGTTTAATAGTGCATGTCATTCACCATTTCATGCGTTTTGAGATGCCGCTTAGCCCAATACGCTATCTGAAATAGGAGCGACGTAAATTGAACAAATGTGATAGAATTTCGCTGAATTCTTATATTAACCAAAATATAAAATGATCTAATCGGGTCTCTGATTGCCCTATCATAGATGTTTAACAGTGCATTTTGCTCGCCATTTCATGCGCTTTGAGATGCCGCTTAGCCCAATACGCTATCTGAAATAGGAGCGACGTAAATTGAACAAACGTGATAGGATTTCCCTGAATTCTTATATTAACCTTAATGTAAAATGATCTAATCGGTTCTCTGTTCGCCCTACCCTAGAAGTTTAATAGTGCCTTTCACTCGTCATTTCATGCGCTTTGAGATGCCGCTTAGCCCAATACGCTATCTGAAATAGTAGCGACGTAAATTGAACAAACGTGATAGAATTTCCCTGAATTCTTATATTAACCTTAATGTAAAATGATCTAATCGGGTCTCTATGTGCCCAGCCCTAGAAGTTTAATAGTGCCTTTCACTCGTCATTTCATGCGCTTTGAGATGCCGCTTAGCCCAATACGCTATCTGAAATAGGAGCGACGTAAAATGAACAAATGTGATAGGATTTCGCTGAATTCTTAAATTAACCATAATATAAAATGATCTAATCGGGTCTCTATGTGCCCAGCCCTAGAAGCTTAATAGTGCATTTTACTCGCAATTTCTTGCGCTTTGAGATGCCGCTTAGCCCAATACGCTATCTGAAATAGGAGCGACGTAAATTGAACAAATGTGATAGAATTTCCCTGAAATGTTATAGTAAACAAAATATAAAATGATCTATTCGGAACTCTGATTGCCCTATCATAGAAGTTTAGTAGTGCATTGTACTCGCCCTTCCACGCGCTTTAAGATGCCGCCTAGCGCAGTACGCTATCTGAAATAGGAGCGACGTTAGTTGAACAAATGTGATAGAATTACGCTGAATTCTTGTATTAACCGTAATATAAAATGATCTATTCGGGTCTCTGTTCGCCCTACCCTAGAAGTTTAATAGTGCATTTCACTCGCCATTCCATGTGCTTTGAGATGCCGCTTAGCCCAATACGCTATCTGAAATAGGAGCGACGTAAATTGAACAAATGTGATAGAATTTCGCTGAATTCTTATATTAACCAAAATATAAAATGATCTAATCGGGTCTCTGATTGCCCTATCATAGATGTTTAAGAGTGCATTTTACTCGCCATTCCACCCGCTTTGAGATGCCGCCTAGGCCAGTACGCTATCTGAAATAGGAGCGACGTAAGTTGAACAAATGTGATAGAATTTCCCTGAAATCTTATATTAAAGAAAATATAAAATGATCTAAACGGGACTCTGATTGCCCTATCATAGAAGTTTAGTAGTGCATTTTACTCGCCCTTCCACGCGCTTTAAGATACCGCGTAGCCCAGCACGCTATCTGAAATAGGAGCGACGTAAATTGAACAAATGTGATAGAATTTTGCTGAATTCTTAAATTAACCGTAATATAAAATGATGTAATCGGGTCTCTGTTCGCCCTACCCAAGAAGTTTAATAGTGCATTTCTCTCGTCATTTCATGCGCTTTGAGATGCCGCTTAGCCCAATACGCTATCTGAAATAGGAGCGACGTAAATTGAACAAATGTGATAGAATTTCGCTGAATTCTTATATTAACCGTAATATAAAATGATCTAATCGGGTCTCTGTTTGCCTTACCCTAGAAGTTTAATAGTGCATTTTAATCGCCATTTCATGCGCTTTGAGATGCCGCTTAGCCCAATATGCTATCTGATATAGGAGCGACGTAAATTGAACAAATGTGATAGAATTACGCTGAATTCTTACATTAACCAAAATATAAAATGATCTAATCGGGTCTCTGATTGCCCTATCAGAGACGATTAATAGTGCATTTCACTCGCCATTCCACGCGCTTTAAGATGCCGCCTAGCCCAGTATGCTATCTGAAATAGGAACGACGTAAATTGAACAAATGTGATAGAATTTTGCTGAATTCTTAAATTAACCAAAATATAAAATGATCTAATCGGGTCTCTGATTGCCCTACCCTAGAAGTTTAATTGTGCATTTTACTCGTCATTTCATGCGCTTTGAGATGCCGCCTAGCCCAATAAGCTGTCTGAAATAGGAGCGACGTAAATTGAACAAATGTGATAGAAGTTCCCTGAATACTTATATTAACCTTAATGTAAAATGATCTAATCGGGTCTCTGTTCGCCCTGCCCTAGAAGTTTAATAGTGCATTTTACTCGCCATTTCATGCGCTTTGAGATGCCGCTTAGCCCAATACGCTATCTGAAATATGAGCGACGTAAAATGAACAAATGTGATAGGATTTCGCTGAATTCTTAAATTAACCATAATATAAAATGATCTAATCGGGTCTCTATGTGCCCAACCCTAGAAGCTTAATAGTGCATTTTACTCGCCATTTCTTGCGCTTTGAGATGCCGCTTAGCCCAATACGCTATCTGAAATAGGAGCGACGTAAATTGAACAAATGTGATAGAATTTCCCTGAAATGTTATAGTAAACAAAATATAAAATGATCTATTCGGAACTCTGATTGCCCTATGATAGAAGATTAGTAGTGCATTTTACTCGCCGTTCCACGCGCTTTAAGATGCCGCCTAGCGCAGTACGCTATCTGAAATAGGAGCGACGTTAGTTGAACAAATGTGATAGAATTACGCTGAATTCTTATATTAACCGTAATATAAAATGATCTATTCGGGTCTCTGTTCGCCCTACCCTAGAAGTTTAATAGTGCATTTCACTCGCCATTCCAGGCGCTTTGAGATGCCGCTGAGCCCAATACGCTATCTGAAATAGGAGCGACGTAAATTGAACAAATGTGATAGAATTTCGCTGGATTCTTATATTAACCAAAATATAAGATGATCTAATCTGGTGTTTGATTGCCCTACCCTAGAAGTTTAATAGTGCATTTTACTCGCCATTCCACGCGCTTTAGGATGCCGCCTATCAGAGTACGCTATCTGAAATAGGATCGACGTAAGTTGAACAAATGTGATAGAATAACGCTGAATTCTTATATTAACCGTAATATAAAATGGTCTAATCGGGTCTCCGTTTGCCTTATCCTAGAAGTTTAATAGTGCATTTTACTCGCCATTTCATGCGCATTGAGATGCCGCTTAGCCCAATACGCTATTTGAATTAGGAGCGATGTAAATTGAACAAATGTGATAGAATTTCGCTGAATTCTGTAATTAACCATAATATGAAATGACCTAATCCGTTCTCTGTTCGCCCTACCCAAGAAGATTAATAGTGCATTTCTCTCGTCATTTCATACGCTTTGAGATGCCGCTTAGCCCAATACGCTATCTGAAATAGGAGCGACGTAAATTGAACAAATGTGATAGAATTTCCCTGAAATCTTATATTAAACAATACATAAAATGATCTAAACGGGACTCTGATTGCCCTACCATAGAAGTTTCGTAGTGCATTTTACTCGCCCTTCCACGCGGTTTGAGATGCCGCCTAGCCCAGTACGCTATCTGATATAGGAGCGACGTAAGTTGAACAATTGTGATAGAATTACGCTGCATTCTTATATTAACCGTAATATAAAATGGTCTAATCGGATCTCCGTTTGCGTTATCCTAGAAGTTTATTAGTGCATTTTACTCGTCATTCCATGCGCTTTGAGATGCCGCTTAGCCCAATACGGTATCTGTAATAATAGCGATGTAAATTGAACAAATGTGATAGAATTTTGCTGAATTATTAAATTAACCATAATATAAAATGATGTAATCAGGTCTCTGTTCGCCCTACCCAAGAAGTTTAATAGTACATTTCTCTCGTCATTTCATGCGCACTGAGATGCCGCTTAGCCCAATACGCTATTTGAATTAGGAGCGATGTAAATTGAACAAATGTGATAGAATTTCGCTGAATTCTGTAATTAACCATAATATGAAATGACCTAATCCGGTCTCTGTTCGCCCTACCCAAGAAGTTTAATAGTGCATTTCTCTCGTCATTTCATACGCTTTGAGATGCCGCTTAGCCCAATACGCTATCTGAAATAGGAGCGACGTAAATTGAACAAATGTGATAGAATTTCCCTGAAATCTTATATTAAAGAAAATATAAAATGATCTAAACGGGACTCTGATTGCCCTATCATAGAAGATTAGTAGTGCATTTTACTCGCCCTTCCACGCGCTTTAAGATGCCGCCTAGCCCAGTACACTATCTGAAATAGGAGCGACGTAAATTGAAAAAATGTGATAGAATTTCGCTGAATTCCTATATTAACCAAAATATAAAATGATCTAATGGGGTCTCTGTTTGCCCTACCCTAGAAGTTTAATAGTGCATTTTACTCGCCCTTTCGTGCGCTTTGAGATGCCGCTTAGCCCAATACGCTATCTGAAATAGGAGCGACGTAAATTGAACAAATGTGATAGAATTTCGCTGGATTCTTATATTATCCAAAATATAAAATGATATAATCGGGTCTCTGATTGCCCTATCATAGAAGTTTAATAGTGCATTTTACTCGCCATTCCACGCGCTTTAAGTTGCCGCCTAGCCCAGTACGCTATCTGAAATAGGAGCTACGTAAGTTGAACAAATGTCACAGAATTACGCTGAATTCTTATGTTAACCGTAATATAAAATGATCTAATCGGGTCTCTGTTTGCCTTATCCTAGAAGTTTAATAGTGCATTTTACACGCCATTTCATGCGCTGTGAGATGCCGCTTAGCCCAATACGCTATCTGAAATAGGAGCGACGTAAATTGAACAAATGTGATAGAATTTCGCTGAATTCTTATATTAACCAAAATATAAAATGATCTAATCGGGTCTCTGATTGCCCTACCCTAGAAGTTTAATAGTGCATTTTACTCCCCATTTCATGCGCTTTGAGATGCCGCTTAGCCCAATACGCTATCTGAAATAGGAGCGACGTAAATTAAACAAATGTGATAGAATTTCGCTGAATTCTTATATTAACCAAAATATAAAATGATCTAACCGGGTCTCTGATTGCCCTATCATAGAAGTTTAATAGTACATTTTACTCGCCACTCCACGCGCTTTAAGATGCCGCCTATCCGAGTACGCTATCTGAAATAGGAGGGACGTAAATTGAACAAATGTGTTAGAATTTTGCTGAATTCTTAAATGAACCATAATATAAAATGATCTAATCGGGTCTCTGATTGCCCTACCCTAGAAGTTTAGAAGTGCATTTTACTCGCCATTTCATGCACCTTGAGATGCCGCTTATCCCAACACGCTATTTGAAATAGGAGCGACGTAAATTGAACTAATGTGATAGAATTTCGCTGAATTCTTATATTAACCAAAATATAAAATGATCTAATCGGGTCTCTCTGATTGCCCTACCCTAGAAGTTTAATAGTGCATTTTACTCCCCATTTCATGCGCTTTGAGATGCCGCTTAGCCCAATACGCTATCTGAAATAGGAGCGACGTAAATTGAACAAATGTGATAGAATTTCGTTGAATTCTTATATTAACCAAAATATAAAATGATCTTATCGGGTCTCTGTTTGCCCTACCCTAGAAGTTTAATAGTGCATTTTACTCGCCATTTCTTCCGCTTTGAGATGCCGCTTAGCCCAATACGCTATCTGAAATATCAGCGACGTAAATAGAACAAATGTGATAGAATTACGCTGAATTCTTATATTAACCGTAATATAAAATGATCTGATCGGGTCTCTGTTTGCCCTATCCTAGAAGTTTAGTAGTGCATTTCACTCGTCATTTCATGCGCTTTGAGATGCCGCTTAGCCCAATAAGCTATCTGAAATAGGAGCGACGTAAATTATAACAAATGTGATAGAATTTTTCTGAATTCTTAAATAAACCGTAATATGAAATGATCTAATCGGGTCTCTGTTTGCCCTACCCTAGAAGTTTAATAGTGCATTTTACTCGCCATTTCATGCGCTTTGAGATGCCGCTTAGCCCAATACGCTATCTGAAATAGTAGCGACGTATATTGAACAAACGTGATAGAATTTCCCTGAATTCTTATATTAACCTTAATGTAAAATGATCTAATCGGTTCTCTGTTCGCCCTACCCTAGAAGTTTAATAGTGCCTTTCACTCGTCATTTCATGCGCCTTGAGATGCCGCTTAGCCCAATACGCTATCTGAAATAGTAGCGACGTAAATTGAACAAACGTGATAGAATTTCCCTGAATTCTTATATTAACCTTAATGTAAAATGATCTAATCGGGTCTCTGTTTGCCCTAGTCTAGAAGTTTAATAGTGCATTGTATTCGACATTTCATGCGCTTTGAGATGCCGCTTAGCCCAATACGCTATCTGGAATTGGAGCGACGTAAATTGAACAAACGTGATAGGATTCCGCTGAATTCTTATATTAACCAAAATATAAAATGATCTAATCGGGTCTCTGATTGCCCTATCATAGAAGGCTAATAGTGCATTTTACTCGCTATTCCACGCGCTTTAAGATGCCGGCTAGCCCAGTAGGCTATCTGAAATAGGAGTGACGTAAATTGAACAAATGTGATAGAATTACTCTTAATTCTTTTATTAACCATAATGTAATATGATCTAATCGGGTCTCCGTTCGCCCTAGCCTAGAAGTTTAATAGTGCATTTCATTCACCATTTCATGCGCTTTGAGATGCCGCTTAGCCCAATACGCTATCTGAAATAGGAGCGACGTAAATTGAACAAATGTGATAGAATTTCGCTGAATTCTTATATTAACCAAAATATAAAATGATCTAATCGGGTCTCTGATTGCCCTATCATAGATGTTTAAGAGTGCATTTTACTCGCCATTCCACCCGCTTTGAGATGCCGCCTAGCCCAGTACGCTATCTGAAATAGGAGCGACGTAAGTTGAACAAATGTGATAGAATTTCCCTGAAATCTTATATTAAAGAAAATATAAAATGATCTAAACGGGACTCTGATTGCCCTATCATAGAAGTTTAGTAGTGCATTTTACTCGCCCTTCCACGCGCTTTAAGATACCGCGTAGCCCAGCACGCTATATGAAATAGGAACGACGTAAATTGAACAAATGTGATAGAATTTTGCTGAATTCTTAAATTAACCATGATATAAAATGTTCTAATCGGGTCACTGTTTGCCCTATCCTAGAAGTTTAGTAGTGCATTTCACTCGTCATTTCATGCGCTTTGAGATGCCTCTTAGCCCAATAAGCTATCTGAAATAGTAGCGACGTAAATTGAACAAACGTGATAGAATTTCCCTGAATTCTTATATTAACCTTAATGTAAAATGATCTAATCGGGTCTCTGTTCGCCCTACCCTAGAAGTTGAATAGTGCATTTCACTCGCCATTTCATGCGCTTTGAGATGCCGCATAGCCCAGTACGCTATCTGAAATAGGAACGACGTAAATTGAACAAATGTGATAGAATTTTGCTGAATTCTTAAATTAACCATAATATAAAATGATCTAATCGGGTCTCTGTTCGCCCTAGCCGAGAAGTTTAATAGTGCATTTTATTCGCCATTTCATGCGCTTTGAGATGCCGCTTAGCCCAATACGCTATCTGGAATTGGAGCGACGTAAATTGAACAAACGTGATAGGATTCCGCTGAATTCTTATATTAACCAAAATATAAAATGATCTAATCGGGTCTCTGATTGCCCTATCATAGAAGGCTAATAGTGCATTTTACTCGCTATTCCACGCGCTTTAAGATGCCGGATAGCCCAGTAGGCTATCTGAAATAGGAGTGACGTAAATTGAACAAATGTGATAGAATTACTCTTAATTCTTTTATTAACCATAATGTAATATGATCTAATCGGGTCTCTGTTCGCCCTGGCCTAGAAGTTTAATAGTGCATTTCATTCACCATTTCATGCGCTTTGAGATGCCGCTTAGCCCAATACGCTATCTGAAATAGGAGCGACGTAAATTGAACAAATGTGATAGAATTTCGCTGAATTCTTATATTAACCAAAATATAAAATGATCTAATCGGGTCTCTGATTGCCCTATCATAGATGTTTAAGAGTGCATTTTACTCGCCATTCCACCCGCTTTGAGATGCCGCCTAGCCCAGTACGCTATCTGAAATAGGAGCGACGTAAGTTGAACAAATGTGATAGAATTTCCCTGAAATCTTATATTAAAGAAAATATAAAATGATCTAAACGGGACTCTGATTGCCCTATCATAGAAGTTTAGTAGTGCATTTTACTCGCCCTTCCACGCGCTTTAAGATACCGCGTAGCCCAGCACGCTATATGAAATAGGAACGACGTAAATTGAACAAATGTGATAGAATTTTGCTGAATTCTTAAATTAACCATGATATAAAATGTTCTAATCGGGTCACTGTTTGCCCTATCCTAGAAGTTTAGTAGTGCATTTCACTCGTCATTTCATGCGCTTTGAGATGCCTCTTAGCCCAATAAGCTATCTGAAATAGGAGCGACGTAAATTATAACAAATGTGATAGAATTTTTCTGAATTCTTAAATAAACCATAATATGAAATGATCTAATCGGGTCTCTGTTTGCCCTACCCTAGAAGTTTAACAGTGCATTTTGCTCGCCATTTCATGCGCTTTGAGATGCCGCTTAGCCCAATACGCTATCTGAAATAGGAGCGACGTAAATTGAACAAACGTGATAGGATTTCCCTGAATTCTTATATTAACATTAATGTAAAATGATCTAATCGGTTCTCTGTTCGCCCTACCCTAGAAGTTTAATAGTGCCTTTCACTCGTCATTTCATGCGCTTTGAGATGCCGCTTAGCCCAATACGCTATCTGAAATAGTAGCGACGTAAATTGAACAAACGTGATAGAATTTCCCTGAATTCTTATATTAACCTTAATGTAAAATGATCTAATCGGGTCTCTATGTGCCCAGCCCTAGAAGTTTAATAGTGCCTTTCACTCGTCATTTCATGCGCTTTGAGATGCCGCTTAGCCCAATACGCTATCTGAAATAGGAGCGACGTAAATTGAACAAATGTGATAGAATTTCGTTGAATTCTTATATTAACCAAAATATAAAATGATCTTATCGGGTCTCTGTTTGCCCTACCCTAGAAGTTTAATAGTGCATTTTACTCGCCATTTCTTCCGCTTTGAGATGCCGCTTAGCCCAATACGCTATCTGAAATATCAGCGACGTAAATAGAACAAATGTGATAGAATTACGCTGAATTCTTATATTAACCGTAATATAAAATGATCTGATCGGGTCTCTGTTTGCCCTATCCTAGAAGTTTAGTAGTGCATTTCACTCGTCATTTCATGCGCTTTGAGATGCCGCTTAGCCCAATAAGCTATCTGAAATAGGAGCGACGTAAATTATAACAAATGTGATAGAATTTTTCTGAATTCTTAAATAAACCATAATATGAAATGATCTAATCGGGTCTCTGTTTGCCCTACCCTAGAAGTTTAACAGTGCATTTTGCTCGCCATTTCATGCGCTTTGAGATGCCGCTTAGCCCAATACGCTATCTGAAATAGTAGCGACGTATATTGAACAAACGTGATAGAATTTCCCTGAATTCTTATATTAACCTTAATGTAAAATGATCTAATCGGTTCTCTGTTCGCCCTACCCTAGAAGTTTAATAGTGCCTTTCACTCGTCATTTCATGCGCCTTGAGATGCCGCTTAGCCCAATACGCTATCTGAAATAGTAGCGACGTAAATTGAACAAACGTGATAGAATTTCCCTGAATTCTTATATTAACCTTAATGTAAAATGATCTAATCGGGTCTCTGTTTGCCCTAGTCTAGAAGTTTAATAGTGCATTGTATTCGCCATTTCATGCGCTTTGAGATGCCGCTTAGCCCAATACGCTATCTGGAATTGGAGCGACGTAAATTGAACAAACGTGATAGGATTCCGCTGAATTCTTATATTAACCAAAATATAAAATGATCTAATCGGGTCTCTGATTGCCCTATCATAGAAGGCTAATAGTGCATTTTACTCGCTATTCCACGCGCTTTAAGATGCCGGCTAGCCCAGTAGGCTATCTGAAATAGGAGTGACGTAAATTGAACAAATGTGATAGAATTACTCTTAATTCTTTTATTAACCATAATGTAATATGATCTAATCGGGTCTCTGTTCGCCCTGGCCTAGAAGTTTAATAGTGCATGTCATTCACCATTTCATGCGCTTTGAGATGCCGCTTAGCCCAATACGCTATCTGAAATAGGAGCGACGTAAATTGAACAAATGTGATAGAATTTCGCTGAATTCTTATATTAACCAAAATATAAAATGATCTAATCGGGTCTCTGATTGCCCTATCATAGATGTTTAACAGTGCATTTTGCTCGCCATTTCATGCGCTTTGAGATGCCGCTTAGCCCAATACGCTATCTGAAATAGGAGCGACGTAAATTGAACAAACGTGATAGGATTTCCCTGAATTCTTATATTAACCTTAATGTAAAATGATCTAATCGGTTCTCTGTTCGCCCTACCCTAGAAGTTTAATAGTGCCTTTCACACGTCATTTCATGCGCTTTGAGATGCCGCTTAGCCCAATACGCTATCTGAAATAGTAGCGACGTAAATTGAACAAACGTGATAGAATTTCCCTGAATTCTTATATTAACCTTAATGTAAAATGATCTAATCGGGTCTCTATGTGCCCAGCCCTAGAAGTTTAATAGTGCCTTTCACTCGTCATTTCATGCGCTTTGAGATGCCGCTTAGCCCAATACGCTATCTGAAATAGGAGCGACGTAAAATGAACAAATGTGATAGGATTTCGCTGAATTCTTAAATTAACCATAATATAAAATGATCTAATCGGGTCTCTATGTGCCCAGCCCTAGAAGCTTAATAGTGCATTTTACTCGCCATTTCTTGCGCTTTGAGATGCCGCTTAGCCCAATACGCTATCTGAAATAGGAGCGACGTAAATTGAACAAATGTGATAGAATTTCCCTGAAATGTTATAGTAAACAAAATATAAAATGATCTATTCGGAACTCTGATTGCCCTATCATAGAAGTTTAGTAGTGCATTGTACTCGCCCTTCCACGCGCTTTAAGATGCCGCCTAGCGCAGTACGCTATCTGAAATAGGAGCGACGTTAGTTGAACAAATGTGATAGAATTACGCTGAATTCTTGTATTAACCGTAATATAAAATGATCTATTCGGGTCTCTGTTCGCCCTACCCTAGAAGTTTAATAGTGCATTTCACTCGCCATTCCATGTGCTTTGAGATGCCGCTTAGCCCAATACGCTATCTGAAATAGGAGCGACGTAAATTGAACAAATGTGATAGAATTTCGCTGAATTCTTATATTAACCAAAATATAAAATGATCTAATCGGGTCTCTGATTGCCCTATCATAGATGTTTAAGAGTGCATTTTACTCGCCATTCCACCCGCTTTGAGATGCCGCCTAGGCCAGTACGCTATCTGAAATAGGAGCGACGTAAGTTGAACAAATGTGATAGAATTTCCCTGAAATCTTATATTAAAGAAAATATAAAATGATCTAAACGGGACTCTGATTGCCCAATCATAGAAGTTTAGTAGTGCATTTTACTCGCCCTTCCACGCGCTTTAAGATACCGCGTAGCCCAGCACGCTATCTGAAATAGGAGCGACGTAAATTGAACAAATGTGATAGAATTTTGCTGAATTCTTAAATTAACCGTAATATAAAATGATGTAATCGGGTCTCTGTTCGCCCTACCCAAGAAGTTTAATAGTGCATTTCTCTCGTCATTTCATGCGCTTTGAGATGCCGCTTAGCCCAATACGCTATCTGAAATAGGAGCGACGTAAATTGAACAAATGTGATAGAATTTCGCTGAATTCTTATATTAACCGTAATATAAAATGATCTAATCGGGTCTCTGTTTGCCTTACCCTAGAAGTTTAATAGTGCATTTTAATCGCCATTTCATGCGCTTTGAGATGCCGCTTAGCCCAATATGCTATCTGATATAGGAGCGACGTAAATTGAACAAATGTGATAGAATTACGCTGAATTCTTACATTAACCAAAATATAAAATGATCTAATCGGGTCTCTGATTGCCCTATCATAGACGATTAATAGTGCATTTCACTCGCCATTCCACGCGCTTTAAGATGCCGCCTAGCCCAGTATGCTATCTGAAATAGGAACGACGTAAATTGAACAAATGTGATAGAATTTTGCTGAATTCTTAAATTAACCAAAATATAAAATGATCTAATCGGGTCTCTGATTGCCCTACCCTAGAAGTTTAATTGTGCATTTTACTCGTCATTTCATGCGCTTTGAGATGCCGCCTAGCCCAATAAGCTGTCTGAAATAGGAGCGACGTAAATTGAACAAATGTGATAGAAGTTCCCTGAATACTTATATTAACCTTAATGTAAAATGATCTAATCGGGTCTCTGTTCGCCCTGCCCTAGAAGTTTAATAGTGCATTTTACTCGCCATTTCATGCGCTTTGAGATGCCGCTTAGCCCAATACGCTATCTGAAATATGAGCGACGTAAAATGAACAAATGTGATAGGATTTCGCTGAATTCTTAAATTAACCATAATATAAAATGATCTAATCGGGTCTCTATGTGCCCAACCCTAGAAGCTTAATAGTGCATTTTACTCGCCATTTCTTGCGCTTTGAGATGCCGCTTAGCCCAATACGCTATCTGAAATAGGAGCGACGTAAATTGAACAAATGTGATAGAATTTCCCTGAAATGTTATAGTAAACAAAATATAAAATGATCTATTCGGAACTCTGATTGCCCTATGATAGAAGTTTAGTAGTGCATTTTACTCGCCGTTCCACGCGCTTTAAGATGCCGCCTAGCGCAGTACGCTATCTGAAATAGGAGCGACGTTAGTTGAACAAATGTGATAGAATTACGCTGAATTCTTATATTAACCGTAATATAAAATGATCTATTCGGGTCTCTGTTCGCCCTACCCTAGAAGTTTAATAGTGCATTTCACTCGCCATTCCAGGCGCTTTGAGATGCCGCTTAGCCCAATACGCTATCTGAAATAGGAGCGACGTAAATTGAACAAATGTGATAGAATTTCGCTGGATTCTTATATTAACCAAAATATAAGATGATCTAATCTGGTGTTTGATTGCCCTACCCTAGAAGTTTAATAGTGCATTTTACTCGCCATTCCACGCGCTTTAGGATGCCGCCTATCAGAGTACGCTATCTGAAATAGGATCGACGTAAGTTGAACAAATGTGATAGAATAACGCTGAATTCTTATATTAACCGTAATATAAAATGGTCTAATCGGGTCTCCGTTTGCCTTATCCTAGAAGTTTAATAGTGCATTTTACTCGGCATTTCATGCGCATTGAGATGCCGCTTAGCCCAATACGCTATTTGAATTAGGAGCGATGTAAATTGAACAAATGTGATAGAATTTCGCTGAATTCTGTAATTAACCATAATATGAAATGACCTAATCCGGTCTCTGTTCGCCCTACCCAAGAAGATTAATAGTGCATTTCTCTCGTCATTTCATACGCTTTGAGATGCCGCTTAGCCCAATACGC
Source organism: Macropis europaea (assembly GCA_916610135.2). Taxonomy (NCBI): domain Eukaryota; kingdom Metazoa; phylum Arthropoda; class Insecta; order Hymenoptera; family Melittidae; genus Macropis; species Macropis europaea. Next base: position 50,383 of record CAKAJE020001898.1, read on the forward strand.
TATCTGAAATAGGAGCGACGTAAATTGAACAAATGTGATAGAATTTCCCTGAAATCTTATATTAAACAATACATAAAATGATCTAAACGGGACTCTGATTGCCCTACCATAGAAGTTTAGTAGTGCATTTTACTCGCCCTTCCACGCGGTTTGAGATGCCGCCTAGCCCAGTACGCTATCTGAAATAGGAGCGACGTAAGTTGAACGAATGTGATAGAATTACGCTGCATTCTTATATTAACCGTAATATAAAATGGTCTAATCGGATCTCCGTTTGCGTTATCCTAGAAGTTTATTAGTGCATTTTACTCGTCATTCCATGCGCTTTGAGATGCCGCTTAGCCCAATACGCTATCTGTAATAATAGCGATGTAAATTGAACAAATGTGATAGAATTTTGCTGAATTCTCAAATTAACCATAATATAAAATGATGTAATCAGGTCTCTGTTCGCCCTACCCAAGAAGTTTAATAGTACATTTCTCTCGTCATTTCATGCGCATTGAGATGCCGCTTAGCCCAATACGCTATTTGAATTAGGAGCGATGTAAATTGAACAAATGTGATAGAATTTCGCTGAATTCTGTAATTAACCATAATATGAAATGACCTAATCCGGTCTCTGTTCGCCCTACCCAAGAAGTTTAATAGTGCATTTCTCTCGTCATTTCATACGCTTTGAGATGCCGCTTAGCCCAATACGCTATCTGAAATAGGAGCGACGTAAATTGAACAAATGTGATAGAATTTCCCTGAAATCTTATATTAAAGAAAATATAAAATGATCTAAACGGGACTCTGATTGCCCTATCATAGAAGATTAGTAGTGCATTTTACTCGCCCTTCCACGCGCTTTAAGATGCCGCCTAGCCCAGTACACTATCTGAAATAGGAGCGACGTAAATTGAAAAAATGTGATAGAATTTCGCTGAATTCCTATATTAACCAAAATATAAAATGATCTAATGGGGTCTCTGTTTGCCCTACCCTAGAAGTTTAATAGTGCATTTTACTCGCCCTTTCGTGCGCTTTGAGATGCCGCTTAGCCCAATACGCTATCTGAAATAGGAGCGACGTAAATTGAACAAATGTGATAGAATTTCGCTGGATTCTTATATTATCCAAAATATAAAATGATATAATCGGGTCTCTGATTGCCCTATCATAGAAGTTTAATAGTGCATTTTACTCGCCATTCCACGCGCTTTAAGTTGCCGCCTAGCCCAGTACGCTATCTGAAATAGGAGCTACGTAAGTTGAACAAATGTCACAGAATTACGCTGAATTCTTATGTTAACCGTAATATAAAATGATCTAATCGGGTCTCTGTTTGCCTTATCCTAGAAGTTTAATAGTGCATTTTACACGCCATTTCATGCGCTGTGAGATGCCGCTTAGCCCAATACGCTATCTGAAATAGGAGCGACGTAAATTGAACAAATGTGATAGAATTTCGCTGAATTCTTATATTAACCAAAATATAAAATGATCTAATCGGGTCTCTGATTGCCCTACCCTAGAAGTTTAATAGTGCATTTTACTCCCCATTTCATGCGCTTTGAGATGCCGCTTAGCCCAATACGCTATCTGAAATAGGAGCGACGTAAATTAAACAAATGTGATAGAATTTCGCTGAATTCTTATATTAACCAAAATATAAAATGATCTAACCGGGTCTCTGATTGCCCTATCATAGAAGTTTAATAGTACATTTTACTCGCCACTCCACGCGCTTTAAGATGCCGCCTATCCGAGTACGCTATCTGAAATAGGAGGGACGTAAATTGAACAAATGTGTTAGAATTTTGCTGAATTCTTAAATGAACCATAATATAAAATGATCTAATCGGGTCTCTGATTGCCCTACCCTAGAAGTTTAGAAGTGCATTTTACTCGCCATTTCATGCACCTTGAGATGCCGCTTATCCCAACACGCTATTTGAAATAGGAGCGACGTAAATTGAACAAATGTGATAGAATTTCGCTGAATTCTTATATTAACCAAAATATAAAATGATCTAATCGGGTCTCTGATTGCCCTACCCTAGAAGTTTAATAGTGCATTTTACTCCCCATTTCATGCGCTTTGAGATGCCGCTTAGCCCAATACGCTATCTGAAATAGGAGCGACGTAAATTGAACAAATGTGATAGAATTTCGTTGAATTCTTATATTAACCAAAATATAAAATGATCTTATCGGGTCTCTGTTTGCCCTACCCTAGAAGTTTAATAGTGCATTTTACTCGCCATTTCTTCCGCTTTGAGATGCCGCTTAGCCCAATACGCTATCTGAAATATCAGCGACGTAAATAGAACAAATGTGATAGAATTACGCTGAATTCTTATATTAACCGTAATATAAAATGATCTGATCGGGTCTCTGTTTGCCCTATCCTAGAAGTTTAGTAGTGCATTTCACTCGTCATTTCATGCGCTTTGAGATGCCGCTTAGCCCAATAAGCTATCTGAAATAGGAGCGACGTAAATTATAACAAATGTGATAGAATTTTTCTGAATTCTTAAATAAACCATAATATGAAATGATCTAATCGGGTCTCTGTTTGCCCTACCCTAGAAGTTTAACAGTGCATTTTGCTCGCCATTTCATGCGCTTTGAGATGCCGCTTAGCCCAATACGCTATCTGAAATAGTAGCGACGTATATTGAACAAACGTGATAGAATTTCCCTGAATTCTTATATTAACCTTAATGTAAAATGATCTAATCGGTTCTCTGTTCGCCCTACCCTAGAAGTTTAATAGTGCCTTTCACTCGTCATTTCATGCGCCTTGAGATGCCGCTTAGCCCAATACGCTATCTGAAATAGTAGCGACGTAAATTGAACAAACGTGATAGAATTTCCCTGAATTCTTATATTAACCTTAATGTAAAATGATCTAATCGGGTCTCTGTTTGCCCTAGTCTAGAAGTTTAATAGTGCATTGTATTCGACATTTCATGCGCTTTGAGATGCCGCTTAGCCCAATACGCTATCTGGAATTGGAGCGACGTAAATTGAACAAACGTGATAGGATTCCGCTGAATTCTTATATTAACCAAAATATAAAATGATCTAATCGGGTCTCTGATTGCCCTATCATAGAAGGCTAATAGTGCATTTTACTCGCTATTCCACGCGCTTTAAGATGCCGGCTAGCCCAGTAGGCTATCTGAAATAGGAGTGACGTAAATTGAACAAATGTGATAGAATTACTCTTAATTCTTTTATTAACCATAATGTAATATGATCTAATCGGGTCTCTGTTCGCCCTGGCCTAGAAGTTTAATAGTGCATTTCATTCACCATTTCATGCGCTTTGAGATGCCGCTTAGCCCAATACGCTATCTGAAATAGGAGCGACGTAAATTGAACAAATGTGATAGAATTTCGCTGAATTCTTATATTAACCAAAATATAAAATGATCTAATCGGGTCTCTGATTGCCCTATCATAGATGTTTAAGAGTGCATTTTACTCGCCATTCCACCCGCTTTGAGATGCCGCCTAGCCCAGTACGCTATCTGAAATAGGAGCGACGTAAGTTGAACAAATGTGATAGAATTTCCCTGAAATCTTATATTAAAGAAAATATAAAATGATCTAAACGGGACTCTGATTGCCCTATCATAGAAGTTTAGTAGTGCATTTTACTCGCCCTTCCACGCGCTTTAAGATACCGCGTAGCCCAGCACGCTATATGAAATAGGAACGACGTAAATTGAACAAATGTGATAGAATTTTGCTGAATTCTTAAATTAACCATGATATAAAATGTTCTAATCGGGTCACTGTTTGCCCTATCCTAGAAGTTTAGTAGTGCATTTCACTCGTCATTTCATGCGCTTTGAGATGCCTCTTAGCCCAATAAGCTATCTGAAATAGTAGCGACGTAAATTGAACAAACGTGATAGAATTTCCCTGAATTCTTATATTAACCTTAATGTAAAATGATCTAATCGGGTCTCTGTTCGCCCTACCCTAGAAGTTTAATAGTGCATTTCACTCGCCATTTCATGCGCTTTGAGATGCCGCATAGCCCAGTACGCTATCTGAAATAGGAACGACGTAAATTGAACAAATGTGATAGAATTTTGCTGAATTCTTAAATTAACCATAATATAAAATGATCTAATCGGGTCTCTGTTCGCCCTAGCCGAGAAGTTTAATAGTGCATTTTATTCGCCATTTCATGCGCTTTGAGATGCCGCTTAGCCCAATACGCTATCTGGAATTGGAGCGACGTAAATTGAACAAACGTGATAGGATTCCGCTGAATTCTTATATTAACCAAAATATAAAATGATCTAATCGGGTCTCTGATTGCCCTATCATAGAAGGCTAATAGTGCATTTTACTCGCTATTCCACGCGCTTTAAGATGCCGGCTAGCCCAGTAGGCTATCTGAAATAGGAGTGACGTAAATTGAACAAATGTGATAGAATTACTCTTAATTCTTTTATTAACCATAATGTAATATGATCTAATCGGGTCTCTGTTCGCCCTGGCCTAGAAGTTTAATAGTGCATTTCATTCACCATTTCATGCGCTTTGAGATGCCGCTTAGCCCAATACGCTATCTGAAATAGGAGCGACGTAAATTGAACAAATGTGATAGAATTTCGCTGAATTCTTATATTAACCAAAATATAAAATGATCTAATCGGGTCTCTGATTGCCCTATCATAGATGTTTAAGAGTGCATTTTACTCGCCATTCCACCCGCTTTGAGATGCCGCCTAGCCCAGTACGCTATCTGAAATAGGAGCGACGTAAGTTGAACAAATGTGATAGAATTTCCCTGAAATCTTATATTAAAGAAAATATAAAATGATCTAAACGGGACTCTGATTGCCCTATCATAGAAGTTTAGTAGTGCATTTTACTCGCCCTTCCACGCGCTTTAAGATACCGCGTAGCCCAGCACGCTATATGAAATAGGAACGACGTAAATTGAACAAATGTGATAGAATTTTGCTGAATTCTTAAATTAACCATAATATAAAATGATGTAATCAGGTCTCTGTTCGCCCTACCCAAGCAGTTTAATAGTACATTTCTCTCGTCATTTCATGCGCATTGAGATGCCGCTTAGCCCAATACGCTATTTGAATTAGGAGCGATGTAAATTGAACAAATGTGATAGAATTTCGCTGAATTCTGTAATTAACCATAATATGAAATGATCTAATCCGGTCTCTGTTCGCCCTACCCAAGAAGTTTAATAGTGCATTTCTCTCGTCATTTCATACGCTTTGAGATGCCGCTTAGCCCAATACGCTATCTGAAATAGGAGCGACGTAAATTGAACAAATGTGATAGAATTTCCCTGAAATCTTATATTAAAGAAAATATAAAATGATCTAAACGGGACTCTGACTGCCCTATCATAGAAGACTAGTAGTGCATTTTACTCGCCCTTTCGTGCGCTTTGAGATGCCGCTTAGCCCAATACGCTATCTGAAATAGGAGCGACGTAAATTGAACAAATGTGATAGAATTTCGCTGAATTCTTATATTAACCAAAATATAAAATGATCTTATCGGGTCTCTGTTGCCCTACCCTAGAAGTTTAATAGTGCATTTTACTCGCCCTTTCGTGCGCTTTGAGATGCCGCTTAGCCTAATACGCTGTCTGAAATAGGAGCGACGTAAATTGAACAAATGTGATAGAATTTCGCTGGATTCTTATATTATCCAAAATATAAAATGATATAATCGGGTCTCTGATTGCCCTATCATAGAAGTTTAATAGTGCATTTTACTCGCCATTCCACGCGCTTTAAGTTGCCGCCTAGCCCAGTACGCTATCTGAAATAGGAGCTACGTAAGTTGAACAAATGTCACAGAATTACGCTGAATTCTTATGTTAACCGTAATATAAAATGATCTAATCGGGTCTCTGATTGCCCTACCCTAGAAGTTTAGTAGTGCATTTTACTCGCCATTTCATGCACCTTGAGATGCCGCTTAGCCCAATACGCTATCTGAAATAGGAGCGACGTAAATTGAACAAATGTGATAGAATTTCGCTGAATTCTTATATTAACCAAAATATAAAATGATCTAATCGGGTCTCTGATTGCCCTACCCTAGAAGTTTAATAGTGCATTTTACTCCCCATTTCATGCGCTTTGAGATACCGCTTAGCCCAATACGCTATCTGAAATAGGAGCCACGTAAATTGAACAAATGTGATAGAATTTCGCTGAATTCTTATATTAACCAAAATATAAAATGATCTAAACGGGACTCTGATTGCCCTATCATAGAAGTTTAGTAGTGCATTTTACTCGCCCTTCCACGCGCTATGAGATGCCGCCTAGCCCAGTACACTATCTGAAATAGGAGCGACGTATGTTGAACGAATGTGATAGAATTACGATGAATTCTTATATTAACCGTAATATAAAATGATCTAATCGGGTCTCTGCTCGCCCTACCCTAGAAGATTACTAGTGCATTTCACTCGTCATTTCATGCGCTTTGAGATGCCGCCTAGCCCAATAAGCTATCTGAAATGGGAGCGACGTAAATTGAACAAATGTGATAGAATTTCGCTGAATTGATAAATTAACCATAATATAAAATGATCTAATCGGGTCTCTGTTTGCCTTATCCTAGAAGTTTAATAGTGCATTTTACTCGCCATTTCATGCGCATTGAGATGCCGGTTAGCCCAATACGCCATCTGAAATAGGAGCGACATAAATTGAACAAATGTGATAGAGTTTCGCTGAATTCTTAAATTAACCATAATATAAAATGATCTTATCGGGTCTCTGTTTGCCCTACCCTAGAAGTTTAATAGTGCATTTTACTCGCCATTTCTTGCGCTTTGAGATGCCGCTTAGCCCAATACGCTATCTGAAATATCAGCGACGTAAATTGAACAAATGTGATAGAATTACGCTGAATTCTTATATTAACCGTAATATAAAATGATCTGATCGGGTCTCTGTTTGCCCTATCCTAGAAGTTTAGTAGTGCATTTCACTCGTCATTTCATGCGCTTTGAGATGCCGCTTAGCCCAATAAGCTATCTGGAATATCAGCGACGTAAATTGGACAAATGTGATAGAATTACGCTGAATTCTTATATTAACCGTAATATAAAATGATCTGATCGGGTCTCTGTTTGCCCTATCCTAGAAGTTTAGTAGTGCATTTCACTCGTCATTTCATGCGCTTTGAGATGCCGCATAGCCCAATAAGCTATCTGAAATAGGAGCGACGTAAATTATAACAAATGTGATAGAATTTTTCTGAATTCTTAAATAAACCATAATATGAAATGATCTAATCGGGTCTCTGTTTGCCCTACCCTAGAAGTTTAACAGTGCATTTTGCTCGCCATTTCATGCGCTTTGAGATGCCGCTTAGCCCAATACGCTATCTGAAATAGGAGCGACGTAAATTGAACAAACGTGATAGGATTTCCCTGAATTCTTATATTAACCTTAATGTAAAATGATCTAATCGGTTCTTTGTTCGCCCTACCCTAGAAGTTTAATAGTGCCTTTCACTCGTCATTTCATGCGCTTTGAGATGCCGCTTAGCCCAATACGCTATCTGAAATAGGAGCGACGTAAATTGAACAAACGTGATAGGATTTCCCTGAATTCTTATATTAACCTTAATGTAAAATGATCTAATCGGTTCTTTGTTCGCCCTACCCTAGAAGTTTAATAGTGCCTTTCACTCGTCATTTCATGCGCTTTGATATGCCGCTTAGCCCAATACGCTATCTGAAATAGGAGCGACGTAAATTGAACAAACGTGATAGAATTTCCCTGAATTCTTATATTAACCTTATTGTAAAATGATCTAATCGGTTCTCTGTTCGCCCTACCCTAGAAGTTTAATAGTGCCGTTCACTCGTCATTTCATGCGCCTTGAGATGCCGCTTAGCCCAATACGCTATCTGAAATAGTAGCGACGTAAATTGAACAAACGTGATAGAATTTCCCTGAATTCTTATATTAACCTTAATGTAAAATGATCTAATCGGGTCTCTGTTTGCCCTAGTCTAGAAGTTTAATAGTGCATTGTATTCGACATTTCATGCGCTTTGAGATGCCGCTTAGCCCAGTACGCTATCTGAAATAGGAGCGACGTAAATTGAACAAATGTGATAGAATTTCTCTGAATTCTTATATTAACCAAAATATAAAATGATCTAATCGGGTCTCTGATAGTACTATCATAGAAGTTTAATAGTGCATTTTACTCGCCATTCCACGCGCTTTAAGATGCCGCCTAGCCCAGTATGCTGTCTGAAATAGGAGCGACGTAGTTGAACAAATGTGATAGAATTACGCTGAATTCTTGTATTAACCGTAATATAAAATGATCTAATCGGGTCTCTGTTTGCCTTATCCTAGAAGTTTAATAGCGCATTTTACTCGCCATTTCATGCGCATTGAGATGCCGCTTAGCCCAATACTCTATCTGAAATAGGAGCGACGTAAATTGAACAAACGTGATAGGATTTCCCTGAATTCTTATATTATCCTTAATGTAAAATGATCTAATCGGTTCTTTGTTCGCCCTACCCTAGAAGTTTAATAGTGCCTTTCACTCGTCATTTCATGCGCCTTGAGATGCCGCTTAGCCCAATACGCTATCTGAAATAGTAGCGACGTAAATTGAACAAACGTGATAGAATTTCCCTGAATTCTTATATTAACCTTAATGTAAAATGATCTAATCGGGTTTCTGTTTGCCCTAGTCTAGAAGTTTAATAGTGCATTGTATTCGACATTTCATGCGCTTTGAGATGCCGCTTAGCCCAGTACGCTATCTGAAATAGGAGCGACGTAAATTGAACAAATGTGATAGAATTTCCCTGAAATCTTATATTAAACAAAATATAAAATGATCTAATCGGGACTCCGAGTGCCCTATCATAGAAGTTTAGTACTGCATTTTACTCGCCATTCCACGCGCTTTAAGTTGCCTCCTAGTCCAGTACGCTATCTCAAGCAGGAGCGGCGTAAGTTGAACAAATGTGATAGAATTTCGCTGAATCCTTATATTAACCAAAATATAAAATGATCTAATCTGGACTCTTATTGCCCTATCATAGTAGTTTCATAGTGCATTTAACTCGCCATTCCACGCGCTTTAAGATGCCGCCTAGCCCAGTACGCTATCTGAAATAGGAACGACGTAAATTGAACAAATGTGATAGAATTTTGCTGAATTCTTAAATTAACCATGATATAAAATGATCTAATCGGGTCTCTGTTTGCCATTCCCTAGAAGTTTAATAGTGGATTTTGCTCGCCATTTCATGCGCTTTGAGATGCCGCTTAGCCCAATACGCTATCTGAAATAGGAGCGACGTAAATTGAACAAATGTGATAGAATTTCCCTGAATTCTTATATTAACCTTAATGTAAAATGATCTAATCGGGTCTCTGTTCGCCCTACCCTAGAAGTTGAATAGTGCATTTCACTCGCCATTTCATGCGCTTTGAGATGCCGCATAGCCCAGTACGCTATCTGAAATAGGAACGACGTAAATTGAACAAATGTGATAGAATTTTGCTGAATTCTTAAATTAACCATAATATAAAATGATCTAATCGGGTCTCTGTTCGCCCTAGCCGAGAAGTTTAATAGTGCATTTTATTCGCCATTTCATGCGCTTTGAGATGCCGCTTAGCCCAATACGCTATCTGGAATTGGAGCGACGTAAATTGAACAAACGTGATAGGATTCCGCTGAATTCTTATATTAACCAAAATATAAAATGATCTAATCGGGTCTCTGATTGCCCTATCATAGAAGGCTAATAGTGCATTTTACTCGCTATTCCACGCGCTTTAAGATGCCGGCTAGCCCAGTAGGCTATCTGAAATAGGAGTGACGTAAATTGAACAAATGTGATAGAATTACTCTTAATTCTTTTATTAACCATAATGTAATATGATCTAATCGGGTCTCTGTTTGCCTTACCCTAGAAGTTTAATAGTGCATTTTACCCGCCATTTCATCCGCTTTGAGATGCCGCTTAGCCCAATACGCTATCTGAAATAGGAGCGACGTAAATCGAACAAATGTGATAGAATTTCGTTGAATTCTTAAATTAACCATAATATACAATGATCTAATCGGGTCTCTGTTCGCCCTAGCCTAGACGTTTAATAGTGCATTTTACTCGCCCTTCCGCGCGCTTTAAGATGCCGCCTAGCCCAGTACGCTATCTGAAATACGAGCGACGTAAGTTTAACAAATGTGATAGAATTACGCTGAATTCTTATATTAACCGTAATATAAAATGATCTAACCGGGTCCCTGTTTGCCTTACCCTAGAATTTTAATAGTGCATTTTACTCGCCATTTCATGCGCTTTGAGATGCCGTATAGCCCAATACGCTATCTGAAATAAGAGCGACGTAAATTGAACAAATGTAATAGAATTTCCGTGAATTCTTATATTAACCTTAATGTAAAATGATCTAATCGGGTCTCTGTTCGCCTTACCATAGAAGTCTAATGGTGCATTTCACTCGCCATTTCATGCGCTTTGAGATGCCGCTTAGCCCAATACGCTATCTGAAATAGGAGCGACGTAAGTTGAACAAATGTAATAGAATTTCGCTGAATTCTTTTATTAACCATAATTTAAAATGATCTGATCGGGTCTCTGTTCGCCCTAGCCTAGAAGTTTAATAGTGAATTTTATTCGCCACTTCAGGCGCTTTGAGATGCCGCTTAGCCGAATACGCTATCTGAAATAGGAGCGACGTAAATTGAACAAATGTGATACAATTTCCCTGAAATCTTATATTAAACAAAATATAAAATGATCTAATCGGGTCTCTGATTGCCCTATCATAGAAGGCTAATAGTGCATTTTACTCGCTATTCCACGCGCTTTAAGGTGCCGGCTAGCCCAGTAGGCAATCTGAAATAGGAGTGACGTAAATTGAACAAATGTGATAGAATTACTCTTAATTCTTTTATTAACCATAATCTAATATGATCTAATCGGGTCTCTGTTTGCCATACCCTAGAAGTTTAATAGTGGATTTTGCTCGCCATTTCATGCGCTTTGAGATGCCGCATAGCGCAGTACGCTATCTGAAATAGGAGCGACGTAAGTTGAACAAAAGTGATAGAATTTCGCTGAATCCTTATATTAACCAAAATATAAAATGATCTAATCGGGTCTCTGATTGCCCTATCATCGAAGTTTAATAGTGCATTTTACTCGCCCTTCCACGCGCTTTAAGATGCCGTCTAGCCCAGTACGCCATCTGAAATAGGAGCGACGTAAATTGAACAAATGTGATAGAATTTCGCTGATTTCTTATATTAACCAAAATATAAAATGATCTAATCGGGTCTCTGATTGCCCTACCCTAGAAGTTTAATAGTGCATTTTACTCGCCATTTCATGCGCTTTGAGGTGCCGCTTAGCCCAATACGCTATCTGAAATATGAGCGACGTAAATTGAACAAATGTGATAGAATTTCGCAGAATTCTTATATTAACCTTAACGTAAAATGATCTAATCGGGTCGCTGTTCGCCCTATCATAGAACTTTAATAGTGCATTTTATTCGCCATTTCATGCGCTTTGAGGTGCCGCTTAGCCCAATACGCTATCTGAAAAATGAGCGACGTAAATTGAACAAATGTGATAGAATTTCGCTGAATTCATTTATTAACGATAATGTAAAATGATCTAATCGGGTCTCTGTTCGCCCTGGCCTAGAAGTTTAATAGTGCATTTCATTCACCATTTCATGCGCTTTGAGATGCCGCTTAGCCCAATACGCTATCTGAAAAAGGAGCGACGTAAATTGAACAAATGTGATAGAATTTCGCTGAATTCTTATATTAACCAAAATATAAAATGATCTAATCGGGTCTCTGATTGCCCTATCACAGATGTTTAAGAGTGCATTTTACTCGCCATTCCACCCGCTTTGAGATGCCGCCTAGCCCAGTACGCTATCTGAAATAGGAGCGACGTAAGTTGAACAAATGTGATAGAATTTCCCTGAAATCTTATATTAAAGAAAATATAAAATGATCTAAACGGGACTCTGATTGCCCTATCATAGAAGTTTAGTAGTGCATTTTACTCGCCCTTCCACGCGCTTTAAGATACCGCGTAGCCCAGCACGCTATATGAAATAGGAACGACGTAAATTGAACAAATGTGATAGAATTTTGCTGAATTCTTAAATTAACCATGATATAAAATGATCTAATCGGGTCACTGTTTGCCCTATCCTAGAAGTTTAGTAGTGCATTTCACTCGTCATTTCATGCGCTTTGAGATGCCGCTTAGCCCAATAAGCTATCTGAAATAGGAGCGACGTAAATTATAACAAATGTGATAGAATTTTTCTGAATTCTTAAATAAACCATACTATGAAATGATCTAATCGGGTCTCTGTTTGCCCTACCCTAGAAGTTTAACAGTGCATTTTGCTCGCCATTTCATGCGCTTTGGGATGCCGCTTAGCCCAATACGCTATCTGAAATAGGAGCGACGTAAATTGAACAAACGTGATAGGATTTCCCTGAATTCTTATATTAACCTTAATGTAAAATGATCTAATCGGTTCTCTGTTCGCCCTACCCTAGAAGTTTAATAGTGCCTTTCACTCGTCATTTCATGCGCTTTGAGATGCCGCTTAGCCCAATACGCTATCTGAAATAGTAGCGACGTAAATTGAACAAACGTGATAGAATTTCCCTGAATTCTTATATTAACCTTAATGTAAAATGATCTAATCGGGTCTCTGTTTGCCCTGGTCTAGAAGTTTAATAGTGCATTGTATTCGACATTTCCTGCGCTTTGAGATGCCGCTTAGCCCAGTACGCTATCTGAAATAGGAGCGACGTAAATTGAACAAATGTGATAGAATTTTGCTGAATTCTTAAATTAACCATAATATAAAATGATCTAATCGGGTCTCTGTTCGCCCTAGCCGAGAAATTTAATAGTGCATTTTATTCGCCATTTCATGCGCTTTGAGATGCCGCTTAGCCCAATACGCTATCTGGAATTGGAGCGACGTAAATTGAACAAACGTGATAGGATTCCGCTGAATCCTTATATTAACCAAAATATAAAATGATCTAATCGGGTCTCTGATTGCCCTATCATAGAAGGCTAATAGTGCATTTTACTCGCTATTCCACGCGCTTTAAGATGCCGGCTAGCCCAGTAGGCTATCTGAAATAGGAGTGACGTAAATTGAACAAATGTGATAGAATTACTCTTAATTCTTTTATTAACCATAATGTAATATGATCTAATCGGGTCTCTGTTTGCCTTACCCTAGAATTTTAATAGTGCATTTTACTCGCCATTTCATGCGCTTCGAGATGCCGTATAGCCCAATACGCTATCTGAAATAGGAGCGACGTAAATTGTACAAATGTAATAGAATTTCCGTGAATTCTTATATTAACCTTAATGTAAAATGATCTAATCGGGTCTCTGTTCGCCTTACCATAGAAGTCTAATGGTGCATTTCACTCGCCATTTCATGCGCTTTGAGATGCCGCTTAGCCCAATACGCTATCTGAAATAGGAGCGACGTCAGTTGAACAAATGTAATAGAATTTCGCTGAATTCTTTTATTAACCATAATTTAAAATGATCTGATCGGGTCTCTGTTCGCCCTAGCCTAGAAGTTTAATAGTGAATTTTATTCGCCACTTCAGGCGCTTTGAGATGCCGCTTAGCCGAATACGCTATCTGAAATAGGAGCGACGTAAATTGAACAAATGTGATACAATTTCCCTGAAATCTTATATTAAACAAAATATAAAATGATCTAATCGGGTCTCTGATTGCCCTATCATAGAAGGCTAATAGTGCATTTTACTCGCTATTCCACGCGCTTTAAGGTGCCGGCTAGCCCAGTAGGCAATCTGAAATAGGAGTGACGTAAATTGACCAAATGTGATAGAATTACTCTTAATTCTTTTATTAACCATAATCTAATATGATCTAATCGGGTCTCTCTTTGCCATACCCTAGAAGTTTAATAGTGGATTTTGCTCGCCATTTCATGCGCTTTGAGATGCCGCATAGCGGAGTACGCTATCTGAAATAGGAGCGACGTAAGTTGAACAAAAGTGATAGAATTTCGCTGAATCCTTATATTAACCAAAATATAAAATGATCTAATCGGGTCTCTGATTGCCCTATCATCGAAGTTTAATAGTGCATTTTACTCGCCCTTCCACGCGCTTTAAGATGCCGTCTAGCCCAGTACGCCATCTGAAATAGGAGCGACGTAAATTGAACAAATGTGATAGAATTTCGCTGATTTCTTATATTAACCAAAATATAAAATGATCTAATCGGGTCTCTGATTGCCCAACCCTAGAAGTTTAATAGTGCATTTTACGCGCCATTTCATGCGCTTTGAGGTGCCGCTTAGCCCAATACGCTATCTGAAATAGGAGCGATGTAAATTGAACAAATGTGATAGAATTTCGCTGAATACATATATTGACCATAATGTAAAATGATCTAATCGGGTCTCCGTTCGCCCTAGCCTAGAAGTTTAATGGTGCATTTTATTCGCCATTTCATGCGCTTTGAGATGCCGCTTAGCCCAATACGCTATCTGAAATAGGAGCGACGCAAATTGAACAAATGTGATAGAATTTACTTGAAATCTTATATTAAACAAAATATAAAATGATCTAATCGGGTCTCTGATTGCCCTATCATGGAAGTTTAGTAGTGCATTTTACTCGCCCTTCCACGCGCTTTAAGATGCCGTCTAGCCCAGTACGCTACCTGAAATAGGAGCGACATAAGTTGAACAAATGTGATAGAATTACGCTGAATTCTTATATTAACCGTAATATAAAATGATCTAACCGGGTCTCTGTTTGCCTTACCCTAGAAGTTTAATAGTGCATTTTACTCGCCATTCCACGCGCTTTAAGATGACGCCTAGCCCAGTACGCTATCTGAAATAGGAGCGACATAAGTTGAACAAATGTGATAGAATTACGCTTAATTCTTATATTAACCGTAATATAAAATGATCTAATCGGTTCTCTGTTTGCCTTATCCTAGAAGTTTAGTATTGCATTTTACTCGCCATTTCATGCGCTTTGAGATGCCGCTTATCCAAATACGCTATCTGAAATAGGAGCGACGTAAATTGAACAAATGTGATAGAATTTCGCTGAATTCTTAAATTAACTATAATATAAAATGATCTAATCGGGTCTCTGTTTGTCCTACCCTAGAAGTTTAATAGTGCATTTTACTCGCCATTTCATGCGCATTGAGATGCCCCTTAGCCCAATACGCTATCTGAAATAGGAGCGACGTAAATTGAACAAATGTGATAGAATTTCCCTGAATTATTATATTAACCCAAATATAAAATGATCTAATCGGGTCCCTGAATGCCCTATCATCGAAGTTAAATAGTGAATTTCACTCGCCATTCCACGCGCTTTAAGATGCCGCCTAGCCCAGTACGCTATCTGAAATAGGAACGACGTAAATTGAACAAATGTGATAGAATTTCCCTGAATTCTTAAATTAACCATAATATAAAATGATCTAATCGGGTTTCTGTTCGCCCTAGCCGAGAAGATTAATAGTGCATTTTATTCGCCATTTCATGCGCTTTGAGATGCCGCTTAGCCCAATACGCTATCTGAAATAGGAGTGACGTAAATTCAACAGATGTGATAGAATTACGCTTAATTCTTATATTAACCGTAATATAAAATGTTCTAATCGGGTCTCTCTTTCCCTTACCCTAGAAGTTTAACAGTGCACTTCACTCGCCATTTCATGCGCTTTGAGATGCCGCTTAGCCCAATACGCTACCTGAAATAGGAGCGACGTAAATTGAACAAATGTGATAGAATTTCGCTGAATTCTTATATTAACCCAAATATAAAATGATCTAATCGGGTCTCTGATTGCCCTATCATCGAAGTTAAATAGTGAATTTCACTCGCCATTCCACGCGCTTTAAGATGCCGCCTAGCCCAGTACGCTATCTGAAATAGGAGCGACGTAAATTGAACAAATGTGATAGAATTTTGCTGAATTCTTAAATTAACCATAATATAAAATGATCTAATCGGGTCTCTGTTTGCCCTACCGTAGAAGTTTAATAGTGCATTTAACTCGCCATTTCATGCGCTTTGAGATGCCGCTTAGCCCGATACGCTATCTTAAATAGGAGCGACGTAAGTTGAACAAATGTGATAGAATTACGCTGCATTCTTATATTAACCGTAATATAAAATGATCTAATCGGGTCTCTGTTTGGCTTATCCTAGAAGTTTAATAGTGCATTTCACTCGCCATTTCATGCGCTTTGAGATGCCGCTTAGCCCAATACGCTATCTGAAATAGGAGCGACGTAAATAGAACAAATGTGGTAGAATTTCGCTGAATTCTCAAATTAACTATAATATAAAATGATCTAATCGAGTCTCTGTTCACCCTACCCTAGAAGTTTAATAGTGCATTTCACTCGACATTTCATGCGCTTTGAGATGCCGCTTAGCCCAATAAGCTATCTGAAATAGGAGCGAAGTAAAGTGAACAAATGTGATAGAATTTCGCTGAATTCTCATATTAACATTAATGTAAACTGATCTAATCGAGTCTCTATTCGCCCTACCCTAGAAGTTTAATAGTGCATTTCACTCGTCATTTCATGCGCTTTGAGATGCCGCTTGGCCCAATAAGCTATCTGAAATAGGAGCGACGTAAATTGAACAAATGTGATAGAATTTTGCTGAATTCTTATATTAACCGTAATATAAAATGATCTAATCGGGTCTCTGTTTGCCTTACCCTAGAAGTTTAATAGTGCATTTTACTCGCGATTCCACGCGCTTTAAGATGGCGCCTAGCCCAGTACGGTATCAGAAATAGGGGCGATGTAAGTTGAACAAATGTGATAGAATTTCGCTTAATTCTTTTATTAACCATAATTTAAAATGATGTAATCGGGTCTCTGTTCGCCCTAGCCTAGAAGCTTAGTAGTGCATTTTATTCGCCATTTCATGCGCTTTGAGATGCCGCGTAGCCCAATACGCTATCTGAAATAGGAGCGACGTAAATTGAACAAATGTGATAGAATTTCCCTGAAATCTTATATTGAACAAAATATAAAATGATCTAATTGGGTCTCTGATTGCCCTATCATAGAAGTTTAGTAGTGCATTTTACTCGCCATTCCACGCGCTTTAAGATGCCGCCTAGCACAGTACGCTATCTGAAATAGGAACGACGTAAATTGAACAATTGTGATAGAATTTTGCTGAATTCTTAAATTAACCATAATATAAAATGATCTAATCGGGTCTCTGTTTGCCATACCCTAGAAGTTTAATAGTGCATTTCACTCGTCATTTCATGCGCTTTGAGATGCCGCTTAGCCCAATAAGCTATCTGAAATAGGAGCGACGTAAATTGAACAAATGTGATAGAATTTTGCTGAATTCTTATATTAACCGTAATATAAAATGATCTAATCGGGTCTCTGTTTGCCTTACCCTAGAAGTTTAATTGTGCATTTCACTCGCCATTTCATGCGCTTTGAGATGCCGCCTAGCCCAGTACGCTATCTGAAATAGGAGCGACGTAAGTTTAACAAATGTGATAGAATTACGCTGAATTGTTATGTTAACCGTAATATAAAATGATCTAATCGGGTCCCTGTTTGCCCTATCATAGAACTTTAATAGTGCATTTTATTCGCCATTTCATACGCTTTGAGATGCCGCTTAGCCCAATACGCTATCTGAAATAGGAGCGACGTAAAGTGAACAAATGTGATAGAATTTCGCTGAATTCATATATTGACCAAAATATAAAATGATCTAATCGGGTCTCTGATTGCCCTATCATAGAAGTTTAATAGTGCATTTTACTCGCCATTCCACGCGTTTTAAGATGCCGCCTAGCCCAGTACGCTATCTGAAATAGGAGCGACGTAAATTGCACAAATGTGATAGAATTTTGCTGAATTCTTAAATTAACCATAATATAAAATGATCTAATAGGGTCTCTGTTTGCCCTACCCTAGAAGTTTAATAGTGCATTTTACTCGCCCTTCCACGTGCTATATGATGCCGCCTAGCCCAGTACGCTATCTGAAATAGGAGCGACGTAAGTTTAACAAATGTGATAGGATTACGCTGAATTCTTATATTAACCGTAACATAAAATGATCTAATCGGGTCCCTGTTTGCCTTACCCTAGAAGTTTAATAGTGCATTGTACTCGCCATTTCATGCGTTTTGAGATGCCGTTTAGCCCAATACGCTATCTGAAATATGAGCGACGTAAATTGAACAAATGTGATAGAATTTCGCTGAATTCTTATATTAACCTTAACGTAAAATGATCTAATCGGGTCGCTGTTCGCCCTATCATAGAACTTTAATAGTGCATTTTATTCGCCATTTCATACGCTTTGAGATGCCGCTTAGCCAAATACGCTATCTGAAATAGGAGCGATGTAAATTGAACAAATGTGATAGAATTTCGCTGAATACATATATTGACCATAATGTAAAATGATGTAATCGGGTCTCCGTTCGCCCTAGCCTAGAAGTTTAATGGTGCATTTTATTCGCCATTTCATGCGCTTTGAGATGCCGCTTAGCCCAATACGCTATCTGAAATAGGAGCGACGTAAATTGAACAAATGTGATAGAATTTCCCTGAATTCTTATATTAACCTTAATGTAAAATGATCTAATCGGGTCTCTGTTCGCCCTACCCTAGAAGTTGAATAGTGCATTTTATTCGCCATTTCATGCGCTTTGAGGTGCCGCTTAGCCCAATACGCTATCTGAAATATGAGCGACGTAAATTGAACAAATGTGATAGAATTTCGCTGAATTCATTTATTAACGATAATGTAACATGATCTAATCGGGTCTCTGTTCGCCCTGGCCTAGAAGTTTAATAGTGCATTTGATTCACCATTTCATGCGCTTTGAGATGCCGCTTAGCCCAATACGCTATCTGAAATAGGAGCGACGTAAATTGAACAAATGTGATAGAATTTCGCTGAATTCTTATATTAACCAAAATATAAAATGATCTAATCGGGTCTCTGTTCGCCCTAGCCTAGACGTTTAATAGTGCATTTTACTCGCCATTCCACCCGCTTTGAGATGCCGCCTAGCCCAATACGCTATCTGAAATAGGAGCGACGTAAGTTGAACAAATGTGATAGAATTTCCCTGAAATCTTATATTAAAGAAAATATAAAATGATCTAAACGGGACTCTGATTGCCCTATCATAGAAGTTTAGTAGTGCATTTTACTCGCCCTTCCACGCGCTTTAAGATACCGCGTAGCCCAGCACGCTATATGAAATAGGAACGACGTAAATTGAACAAATGTGATAGAATTTCGCTGAATTCTTTTATTAACCATAATTTAAAATGATCTAATCGGGTCTCTGTTCGCCCTACACTAGAAGTTTAATAGTGCATTTCACTCGCCATTTCATGCGCTTTGAGATGCCGCCTAGCCCAGTACGCTATCTGAAATAGGAGCGACGTAAGTTTAACAAATGTGATAGAATTACGCTGAATTGTTATGTTAACCGTAATATAAAATGATCTAACCGGGTCCCTGTTTGCCTTACCCTAGAATTTTAATAGTGCATTTTACTCGCCATTTCATGCGCTTCGAGATGCCGTATAGCCCAATACGCTATCTGAAATAGGAGCGACGTAAATTGAACAAATGTAATAGAATTTCCGTGAATTCTTATATTAACCTTAATGTAAAATGATCTAATCGGGTCTCTGTTCGCCTTACCATAGAAGTCTAATGGTGCATTTCACTCGCCATTTCATGCGCTTTGAGATGCCGCTTAGCCCAGTACGCCATCTGAAATAGGAGCGACGTAAATTGAACAAATGTGATAGAATTTCGCTGATTTCTTATATTAACCAAAATATAAAATGATCTAATCGGGTCTCTGATTGCCCTACCCTAGAAGTTTAATAGTGCATTTTACTCGCCATTTCATGCGCTTTGAGGTGCCGCTTAGCCCAATACGCTATCTGAAATATGAGCGACGTAAATTGAACAAACGTGATAGGATTCCGCTGAATTCTTATATTAAACAAAATATAAAATGAGCTAATCGGGTCTCTGATTGCCCTATCATAGAAGGCTAATAGTGCATTTTACTCGCTATTCCACGCGCTTTAAGATGCCGGCTATCCCAGTAGGCTATCTGAAATAGGAGTGACGTAAATTGAACAAATGTGATAGAATTACTCTTAATTCTTTTATTAACCATAATGTAACATGATCTAATCGGGTCTCTGTTTGCCTTACCCTAGAAGTTTAATAGTGCATTTTACTCGCCATTTCATCCGCTTTGAGATGCCGCTTAGCCCAATACGCTATCTGAAATAGGAGCGACGTAAATCGAACAAATGTGATAGAATTTCGTTGAATTCTTAAATTAACCAAGATATACAATGATCTAATCGGGTCTCTGTTCGCCCTAGCCTAGACGTTTAATAGTGCATTTTACTCGCCATTCCGCGCGCTTTAAGATGCCGCCCAGCCCAGTACGCTATCTGAAATACGAGCGACGTAAGTTTAACAAATGTGATAGAATTACGCTGAATTCTTATATTAACCGTAATATAAAATGATCTAACCGGGTCCCTGTTTGCCTTACCCTAGAATTTTAATAGTGCATTTTACTCGCCATTTCATGCGCTTCGAGATGCCGTATAGCCCAATACGCCATCTGAAATAGGAGCGACGTAAATTGAACAAATGTAATAGAATTTCCGTGAATTCTTATATTAACCTTAATGTAAAATGATCTAATCGGGTCTCTGTTCGCCTTACCATAGAAGTCTAATGATGCATTTCACTCGCCATTTCATGCGCTTTGAGATGCCGCTTAGCCCAGTACGCCATCTGAAATAGGAGCGACGTAAATTGAACAAATGTGATAGAATTTCGCTGATTTCTTATATTAACCAAAATATAAAATGATCTAATCGGGTCTCTGATTGCCCTACCCTAGAAGTTTAATAGTGCATTTTACTCGCCATTTCATGCGCTTTGAGGTGCCGCTTAGCCCAATACGCTATCTGAAATATGAGCGACGTAAATTGAACAAACGTGATAGGATTCCGCTGAATTCTTATATTAAACAAAATATAAAATGAGCTAATCGGGTCTCTGATTGCCCTATCATAGAAGGCTAATAGTGCATTTTACTCGCTATTCCACGCGCTTTAAGATGCCGGCTATCCCAGTAGGCTATCTGAAATAGGAGTGACGTAAATTGAACAAATGTGATAGAATTACTCTTAATTCTTTTATTAACCATAATGTAATATGATCTAATCGGGTCTCTGTTTGCCTTACCCTAGAAGTTTAATAGTGCATTTTACTCGCCATTTCATCCGCTTTGAGATGCCGCTTAGCCCAATACGCTATCTGAAATAGGAGCGACGTAAATCGAACAAATGTGATAGAATTTCGTTGAATTCTTAAATTAACCAAGATATACAATGATCTAATCGGGTCTCTGTTCGCCCTAGCCTAGACGTTTAATAGTGCATTTTACTCGCCATTCCGCGCGCTTTAAGATGCCGCCCAGCCCAGTACGCTATCTGAAATACGAGCGACGTAAGTTTAACAAATGTGATAGAATTACGCTGAATTCTTATATTAACCGTAATATAAAATGATCTAACCGGGTCCCTGTTTGCCTTACCCTAGAATTTTAATAGTGCATTTTACTCGCCATTTCATGCGCTTCGAGATGCCGTATAGCCCAATACGCTATCTGAAATAGGAGCGACGTAAATTGAACAAATGTAATAGAATTTCCGTGAATTCTTATATTAACCTTAATGTAAAATGATCTAATCGGGTCTCTGTTCGCCTTACCATAGAAGTCTAATGATGCATTTCACTCGCCATTTCATGCGCTTTGAGATGCCGCTTAGCCCAGTACGCCATCTGAAATAGGAGCGACGTAAATTGAACAAATGTGATAGAATTTCGCTGATTTCTTATATTAACCAAAATATAAAATGATCTAATCGGGTCTCTGATTGCCCTACCCTAGAAGTTTAATAGTGCATTTTACTCGCCATTTCATGCGCTTTAAGATGACGCCTAGCCCAGTACGCTATCTGAAATAGGAGCGACATAAGTTGAACAAATGTGATAGAATTACGCTTAATTCTTATAATAACCGTAATATAAAATGATCTAATCGGTTCTCTGTTTGCCTTATCCTAGAAGTTTAGTATTGCATTTTACTCGCCATTTCATGCGCTTTGAGATGCCGCTTATCCAAATACGCTATCTGAAATAGGAGCGACGTAAATTGAACAAATGTGATAGAATTTCGCTGAATTCTTAAATTAACTATAATATAAAATGATCTAATCGGGTCTCTGTTTGCCCTACCCTAGAAGTTTAATAGTGCATTTTACTCGCCATTTCATGCGCATTGAGATGCCCCTTAGCCCAATACGCTATCTGAAATAGGAGCGACGTAAATTGAACAAATGTGATAGAATTTCCCTGAATTATTATATTAACCCAAATATAAAATGATCTAATCGGGTCCCTGATTGCCCTATCATCGAAGTTAAATAGTGAATTTCACTCGCCATTCCACGCGCTTTAAGATGCCGCCTAGCCCAGTACGCTATCTGAAATAGGAACGACGTAAATTGAACAAATGTGATAGAATTTCCCTGAATTCTTAAATTAACCATAATATAAAATGATCTAATCGGGTTTCTGTTCGCCCTAGCCGAGAAGATTAATAGTGCATTTTATTCGCCATTTCATGCGCTTTGAGATGCCGCTTAGCCCAATACGCTATCTGAAATAGGAGTGCCGTAAATTCAACAAATGTGATAGAATTACGCTTAATTCTTATATTATCCGTAATATAAAATGTTCTAATCGGGTCTCTCTTTCCCTTACCCTAGAAGTTTAACAGTGCACTTCACTCGCCATTTCATGCGCTTTGAGATGCCGCTTAGCCCAATACGCTACCTGAAATAGGAGCGACGTAAATTGAACAAATGTGATAGAATTTCGCTGAATTCTTATATTAACCCAAATATAAAATGATCTAATCGGGTCTCTGATTGCCCTATCATCGAAGTTAAATAGTGAATTTCACTCGCCATTCCACGCGCTTTAAGATGCCGCCTAGCCCAGTACGCTATCTGAAATAGGAGCGACGTAAATTGAACAAATGTGATAGAATTACGCTGAATTCTTATATTAACCGTAATATAAAATGATCTAACCGGGTCCCTGTTTGCCTTACCCTAGAATTTTAATAGTGCATTTTACTCGCCATTTCATGCGCTTCGAGATGCCGTATAGCCCAATACGCTATCTGAAATAGGAGCGACGTAAATTGAACAAATGTAATAGAATTTCCGTGAATTCTTATATTAACCTTAATGTAAAATGATCTAATCGGGTCTCTGTTCGCCTTACCATAGAAGTCTAATGGTGCATTTCAGTCGCCATTTCATGCGCTTTGAGATGCCGCTTAGCCCAGTACGCCATCTGAAATAGGAGCGACGTAAATTGAACAAATGTGATAGAATTTCGCTGATTTCTTATATTAACCAAAATATAAAATGATCTAATCGGGTCTCTGATTGCCCTACCCTAGAAGTTTAATAGTGCATTTTACTCGCCATTTCATGCGCTTTGAGGTGCCGCTTAGCCCAATACGCTATCTGAAATATGAGCGACGTAAATTGAACAAACGTGATAGGATTCCGCTGAATTCTTATATTAAACAAAATATAAAATGAGCTAATCGGGTCTCTGATTGCCCTATCATAGAAGGCTAATAGTGCATTTTACTCGCTATTCCACGCGCTTTAAGATGCCGGCTATCCCAGTAGGCTATCTGAAATAGGAGTGACGTAAATTGAACAAATGTGATAGAATTACTCTTAATTCTTTTATTAACCATAATGTAATATGATCTAATCGGGTCTCTGTTTGCCTTACCCTAGAAGTTTAATAGTGCATTTTACTCGCCATTTCATCCGCTTTGAGATGCCGCTTAGCCCAATACGCTATCTGAAATAGGAGCGACGTAAATCGAACAAATGTGATAGAATTTCGTTGAATTCTTAAATTAACCAAGATATACAATGATCTAATCGGGTCTCTGTTCGCCCTAGCCTAGACGTTTAATAGTGCATTTTACTCGCCATTCCGCGCGCTTTAAGATGCCGCCCAGCCCAGTACGCTATCTGAAATACGAGCGACGTAAGTTTAACAAATGTGATAGAATTACGCTGAATTCTTATATTAACCGTAATATAAAATGATCTAACCGGGTCCCTGTTTGCCTTACCCTAGAATTTTAATAGTGCATTTTACTCGCCATTTCATGCGCTTCGAGATGCCGTATAGCCCAATACGCTATCTGAAATAGGAGCGACGTAAATTGAACAAATGTAATAGAATTTCCGTGAATTCTTATATTAACCTTAATGTAAAATGATCTAATCGGGTCTCTGTTCGCCTTACCATAGAAGTCTAATGATGCATTTCACTCGCCATTTCATGCGCTTTGAGATGCCGCTTAGCCCAATACGCTATCTGAAATAGGAGCGACGTAAATTGAACAAATGTGATAGAATTTCGCTGATTTCTTATATTAACCAAAATATAAAATGATCTAATCGGGTCTCTGATTGCCCTACCCTAGAAGTTTAATAGTGCATTTTACTCGCCATTTCATGCGCTTTAAGATGACGCCTAGCCCAGTACGCTATCTGAAATAGGAGCGACATAAGTTGAACAAATGTGATAGAATTACGCTTAATTCTTATATTAACCGTAATATAAAATGATCTAATCGGTTCTCTGTTTGCCTTATCCTAGAAGTTTAGTATTGCATTTTACTCGCCATTTCATGCGCTTTGAGATGCCGCTTATCCAAATACGCTATCTGAAATAGGAGCGACGTAAATTGAACAAATGTGATAGAATTTCGCTGAATTCTTAAATTAACTATAATATAAAATGATCTAATCGGGTCTCTGTTTGTCCTACCCTAGAAGTTTAATAGTGCATTTTACTCGCCATTTCATGCGCATTGAGATGCCCCTTAGCCCAATACGCTATCTGAAATAGGAGCGACGTAAATTGAACAAATGTGATAGAATTTCCCTGAATTATTATATTAACCCAAATATAAAATGATCTAATCGGGTCCCTGATTGCCCTATCATCGAAGTTAAATAGTGAATTTCACTCGCCATTCCACGCGCTTTAAGATGCCGCCTAGCCCAGTACGCTATCTGAAATAGGAACGACGTAAATTGAACAAATGTGATAGAATTTCCCTGAATTCTTAAATTAACCATAATATAAAATGATCTAATCGGGTTTCTGTTCGCCCTAGCCGAGAAGATTAATAGTGCATTTTATTCGCCATTTCATGCGCTTTGAGATGCCGCTTAGCCCAATACGCTATCTGAAATAGGAGTGACGTAAATTCAACAAATGTGATAGAATTACGCTTAATTCTTATATTATCCGTAATATAAAATGTTCTAATCGGGTCTCTCTTTCCCTTACCCTAGAAGTTTAACAGTGCACTTCACTCGCCATTTCATGCGCTTTGAGATGCCGCTTAGCCCAATACGCTACCTGAAATAGGAGCGACGTAAATTGAACAAATGTGATAGAATTTCGCTGAATTCTTATATTAACCCAAATATAAAATGATCTAATCGGGTCTCTGATTGCCCTATCATCGAAGTTAAATAGTGAATTTCACTCGCCATTCCACGCGCTTTAAGATGCCGCCTAGCCCAGTACGCTATCTGAAATAGGAGCGACGTAAATTGAACAAATGTGATAGAATTTTGCTGAATTCTTAAATTAACCATAATATAAAATGATCTAATCGGGTCTCTGTTTGCCCTACCGTAGAAGTTTAATAGTGCATTTAACTCGCCATTTCATGCGCTTTGAGATGCCGCTTAGCCCGATACGCTATCTTAAATAGGAGCGACGTAAGTTGAACAAATGTGATAGAATTACGCTGCATTCTTATATTAACCGTAATATAAAATGATCTAATCGGGTCTCTGTTTGGCTTATCCTAGAAGTTTAATAGTACATTTCACTCGCCATTTCATGCGCTTTGAGATGCCGCTTAGCCCAATACGCTATCTGAAATAGGAGCGACGTAAATAGAACAAATGTGGTAGAATTTCGCTGAATTCTCAAATTAACTATAATATAAAATGATCTAATCGAGTCTCTGTTCACCCTACCCTAGAAGTTTAATAGTGCATTTCACTCGACATTTCATGCGCTTTGAGATGCCGCTTAGCCCAATAAGCTATCTGAAATAGGAGCGAAGTAAAGTGAACAAATGTGATAGAATTTCGCTGAATTCTCATATTAACATTAATGTAAACTGATCTAATCGAGTCTCTGTTCGCCCTACCCTAGAAGTTTAATAGTGCATTTCACTCGTCATTTCATGCGCTTTGAGATGCCGCTTGGCCCAATAAGCTATCTGAAATAGGAGCGACGTAAATTGAACAAATGTGATAGAATTTTGCTGAATTCTTATATTAACCGTAATATAAAATGATCTAATCGGGTCTCTGTTTGCCTTACCCTAGAAGTTTAATAGTGCATTTTACTCGCCATTCCACGCGCTTTAAGATGGCGCCTAGCCCAGTACGGTATCAGAAATAGGGGCGATGTAAGTTGAACAAATGTGATAGAATTTCGCTGAATTCTTTTATTAACCATAATTTAAAATGATGTAATCGGGTCTCTGTTCGCCCTAGCCTAGAAGTTTAGTAGTGCATTTTATTCGCCATTTCATGCGCTTTGAGATGCCGCGTAGCCCAATACGCTATCTGAAATAGAAGCGACGTAAATTGAACAAATGTGATAGAATTTCCCTGAAATCTTATATTGAACAAAATATAAAATGATCTAATTGGGTCTCTGATTGCCCTATCATAGAAGTTTAGTAGTGCATTTTACTCGCCATTCCACGCGCTTTAAGATGCCGCCTAGCACAGTACGCTATCTGAAATAGGAACGACGTAAATTGAACAATTGTGATAGAATTTTGCTGAATTCTTAAATTAACCATAATATAAAATGATCTAATCGGGTCTCTGTTTGCCATACCCTAGAAGTTTAATAGTGCATTTCACTCGTCATTTCATGCGCTTTGAGATGCCGCTTAGCCCAATAAGCTATCTGAAATAGGAGCGACGTAAATTGAACAAATGTGATAGAATTTTGCTGAATTCTTATATTAACCGTAATATAAAATGATCTAATCGGGTCTCTGTTTGCCTTACCCTAGAAGTTTAATAGTGCATTTTACTCCCCATTCCACGCGCTTTAAGATGGCGCCTAGCCCAGTACGGTATCAGAAATAGGGGCGATGTAAGTTGAACAAATGTGATAGAATTTCGCTGAATTCTTTTATTAACCATAATTTAAAATGATGTAATCGGGTCTCTGTTCGCCCTAGCCTAGAAGTTTAGTAGTGCATTTTATTCGCCATTTCATGCGCTTTGAGATGCCGCGTAGCCCAATACGCTATCTGAAATAGGAGCGACGTAAATTGAACAAATGTGATAGAATTTCCCTGAAATCTTATATTGAACAAAATATAAAATGATCTAATTGGGTCTCTGATTGCCCTATCATAGAAGTTTAGTAGTGCATTTTACTCGCCATTCCACGCGCTTTAAGATGCCGCCTAGCCCAGTACGCTATCTGAAATAGGAACGACGTAAATTGAACAAATGTGATAGAATTTTGCTGAATTCTTAAATTAAGCATAATATAAAATGATCTAATCGGGTCTCTGTTTGCCATACCCTAGAAGTTTAATAGTGGATTTTGCTCGCCATTTCATGCGCTTTGAGATGCCGCTTAGCCCAATACGCTATCTGAAATAGCAGCGACGTAAATTGAACAAATGTGATATAATTTCCCTGAATTCTTATATTAACCTTAATGTAAAATGATCTAATCGGGTCTCTGTTCGCCCTACACTAGAAGTTCAATAGTGCATTTCACTCGCCATTTCATGCGCTTTGAGATGCCGCCTAGCCCAGTACGCTATCTGAAATAGGAGCGACGTAAGTTTAACAAATGTGATAGAATTACGCTGAATTGTTATGTTAACCGTAATATAAAATGATCTAATCGGGTCCCTGTTTGCCCTATCATAGAACTTTAATAGTGCATTTTATTCGCCATTTCATACGCTTTGAGATGCCGCTTAGCCCAATACGCTATCTGAAATAGGAGCGACGTAAAGTGAACAAATGTGATAGAATTTCGCTGAATTCATATATTGACCAAAATATAAAATGATCTAATCGGGTCTCTGATTGCCCTATCATAGAAGTTTAATAGTGCATTTTACTCGCCATTCCACGCGTTTTAAGATGCCGCCTAGCCCAGTACGCTATCTGAAATAGCAGCGACGTAAATTGCACAAATGTGATAGAATTTTGCTGAATTCTTAAATTAACCATAATATAAAATGATCTAATAGGGTCTCTGTTTGCCCTACCCTAGAAGTTTAATAGTGCATTTTACTCGCCCTTCCACGTGCTATATGATGCCGCCTAGCCCAGTACGCTATCTGAAATAGGAGCGACGTAAGTTTAACAAATGTGATAGGATTACGCTGAATTCTTATATTAACCGTAACATAAAATGATCTAATCGGGTCCCTGTTTGCCTTACCCTAGAAGTTTAATAGTGCATTGTACTCGCCATTTCATGCGTTTTGAGATGCCGTTTAGCCCAATACGCTATCTGAAATATGAGCGACGTAAATTGAACAAATGTGATAGAATTTCGCTGAATTCTTATATTAACCTTAACGTAAAATGATCTAATCGGGTCGCTGTTCGCCCTATCATAGAACTTTAATAGTGCATTTTATTCGCCATTTCATACGCTTTGAGATGCCGCTTAGCCCAATACGCTATCTGAAATAGGAGCGATGTAAATTGAACAAATGTGATAGAATTTCGCTGAATACATATATTGACCATAATGTAAAATGATCTAATCGGGTCTCCGTTCGCCCTAGCCTAGAAGTTTAATGGTGCATTTTATTCGCCATTTCATGCGCTTTGAGATGCCGCTTAGCCCAATACGCTATCTGAAATAGGAGCGACGTAAATTGAACAAATGTGATAGAATTTCCCTGAATTCTTATATTAACCTTAATGTAAAATGATCTAATCGGGTCTCTGTTCGCCCTACCCTAGAAGTTGAATAGTGCATTTTATTCGCCATTTCATGCGCTTTGAGGTGCCGCTTAGCCCAATACGCTATCTGAAATATGAGCGACTTAAATTGAACAAATGTGATAGAATTTCGCTGAATTCATTTATTAACGATAATGTAACATGATCTAATCGGGTCTCTGTTCGCCCTGGCCTAGAAGTTTAATAGTGCATTTGATTCACCATTTCATGCGCTTTGAGATGCCGCTTAGCCCAATACGCTATCTGAAATAGGAGCGACGTAAATTGAACAAATGTGATAGAATTTCGCTGAATTCTTATATTAACCAAAATATAAAATGATCTAATCTGGTCTCTGATTGCCCTATCATAGATGTTTAAGAGTGCATTTTACTCGCCATTCCACCCGCTTTGAGATGCCGCCTAGCCCAATACGCTATCTGAAATAGGAGCGACGTAAGTTGAACAAATGTGATAGAATTTCCCTGAAATCTTATATTAAAGAAAATATAAAATGATCTAAACGGGACTCTGATTGCCCTATCATAGAAGTTTAGTAGTGCATTTTACTCGCCCTTCCACGCGCTTTAAGATACCGCGTAGCCCAGCACGCTATATGAAATAGGAACGACGTAAATTGAACAAATGTGATAGAATTTCGCTGAATTCTTTTATTAACCATAATTTAAAATGATCTAATCGGGTCTCTGTTCGCCCTACACTAGAAGTTTAATAGTGCATTTCACTCGCCATTTCATGCGCTTTGAGATGCCGCCTAGCCCAGTACGCTATCTGAAATAGGAGCGACGTAAGTTTAACAAATGTGATAGAATTACGCTGAATTGTTATGTTAACCGTAATATAAAATGATCTAATCGGGTCCCTGTTTGCCCTATCATAGAACTTTAATAGTGCATTTTATTCGCCATTTCATACGCTTTGAGATGCCGCTTAGCCCAATACGCTATCTGAAATAGGAGCGACGTAAAGTGAACAAATGTGATAGAATTTCGCTGAATTCATATATTGACCAAAATATAAAATGATCTAATCGGGTCTCTGATTGCCCTATCATAGAAGTTTAATAGTGCATTTTACTCGCCATTCCACGCGTTTTAAGATGCCGCCTAGCCCAGTACGCTATCTGAAATAGGAGCGACGTAAATTGCACAAATGTGATAGAATTTTGCTGAATTCTTAAATTAACCATAATATAAAATGATCTAATAGGGTCTCTGTTTGCCCTACCCTAGAAGTTTAATAGTGCATTTTACTCGCCCTTCCACGTGCTATATGATGCCGCCTAGCCCAGTACGCTATCTGAAATAGGAGCGACGTAAGTTTAACAAATGTGATAGGATTACGCTGAATTCTTATATTAACCGTAAAATAAAATGATCTAATCGGGTCCCTGTTTGCCTTACCCTAGAAGTTTAATAGTGCATTGTACTCGCCATTTCATGCGTTTTGAGATGCCGTTTAGCCCAATACGCTATCTGAAATATGAGCGACGTAAATTGAACAAATGTGATAGAATTTCGCTGAATTCTTATATTAACCTTAACGTAAAATGATCTAATCGGGTCGCTGTTCGCCCTATCATAGAACTTTAATAGTGCATTTTATTCGCCATTTCATACGCTTTGAGATGCCGCTTAGCCCAATACGCTATCTGAAATAGGAGCGATGTAAATTGAACAAATGTGATAGAATTTCGCTGAATACATATATTGACCATAATGTAAAATGATCTAATCGGGTCTCCGTTCGCCCTAGCCTAGAAGTTTAATGGTGCATTTTATTCGCCATTTCATGCGCTTTGAGATGCCGCTTAGCCCAATACGCTATCTGAAATAGGAGCGACGTAAATTGAACAAATGTGATAGAATTTCCCTGAATTCTTATATTAACCTTAATGTAAAATGATCTAATCGGGTCTCTGTTCGCCCTACCCTAGAAGTTGAATAGTGCATTTTATTCGCCATTTCATGCGCTTTGAGGTGCCGCTTAGCCCAATACGCTATCTGAAATATGAGCGACGTAAATTGAACAAATGTGATAGAATTTCGCTGAATTCATTTATTAACGATAATGTAACATGATCTAATCGGGTCTCTGTTCGCCCTGGCCTAGAAGTTTAATAGTGCATTTGATTCACCATTTCATGCGCTTTGAGATGCCGCTTAGCCCAATACGCTATCTGAAATAGGAGCGACGTAAATTGAACAAATGTGATAGAATTTCGCTGAATTCTTATATTAAAGAAAATATAAAATGATCTAAACGGGACTCTGATTGCCCTATCATAGAAGTTTAGTAGTGCATTTTACTCGCCCTTTCACGCGCTTTAAGATACCGCGTAGCCCAGCACGCTATATGAAATAGGAACGACGTAAATTGAACAAATGTGATAGAATTTTGCTGAATTCTTAAATTAACCATGATATAAAATGATCTAATCGGGTCACTGTTTGCCCTATCCTAGAAGTTTAGTAGTGCATTTCACTCGTCATTTCATGCGCTTTGAGATGCCGCTTAGCCCAATACGCTATCTGAAATAGTAGCGACGTAAATTGAACAAACGTGATAGAATTTCCCTGAATACTTATATTAACCTTAATGTAAAATGATCTAATCGGGTCTCTGTTTGCCCTAGTCTAGAAGTTTAATAGTGCATTGTATTCGACATTTCATGCGCTTTGAGATGCCGCTTAGCCCAGTACGCTATCTGAAATAGGAGCGACGTAAGTTGAACAAATGTGATAGAATTTCGCTGAATCCTTATATTAACCAAAATATAAAATGATCTAATCGGGTCTCTTATTGCCCTATCATAGTAGTTTCATAGTGCATTTTACTCGCTATTCCACGCGCTTTAAGATGCCGCCTAGCCCAGTACGCTATCTGAAATAGGAACGACGTAAATTGAACAAATGTGATAGAATTTTGCTGAATTCTTAAATTAACCATGATATAAAATGATCTAATCGGGTCTCTGTTTGCCATTCCCTAGAAGTTTAATAGTGGATTTTGCTCGCCATTTCATGCGCTTTGAGATGCCGCTTAGCCCAATGCGCTATCTGAAATAGGAGCGACGTAAATTGAACAAATGTGATAGAATTTTGCTGAATTCTTAAATTAACCATAATATAAAATGATCTAATCGGGTCTCTGTTCGCCCTAGCCGAGAAGTTTAATAGTGCATTTTATTCGCCATTTCATGCGCTTTGAGATGCCGCTTAGCCCAATACGCTATCTGGAATTGGAGCGACGTAAATTGAACAAACGTGATAGGATTCCGCTGAATTCTTATATTAACCAAAATATAAAATGAGCTAATCGGGTCTCTGATTGCCCTATCATAGAAGGCTAATAGTGCATTTTACTCGCTATTCCACGCGCTTTAAGATGCCGGCTAGCCCAGTAGGCTATCTGAAATAGGAGTGACGTAAATTGAACAAATGTGATAGAATTACTCTTAATTCTTTTATTAACCATAATGTAATATGATCTAATCGGGTCTCTGTTTGCCTTACCCTAGAAGTTTAATAGTGCATTTTACTCGCCATTTCATCCGCTTTGAGATGCCGCTTAGCCCAATACGCTATCTGAAATAGGAGCGACGTAAATCGAACAAATGTGATAGAATTTCGTTGAATTCTTAAATTAACCAAGATATACAATGATCTAATCGGGTCTCTGTTCGCCCTAGCCTAGACGTTTAATAGTGCATTTTACTCGCCCTTCCGCGCGCTTTAAGATGCCGCCCAGCCCAGTACGCTATCTGAAATACGAGCGACGTAAGTTTAACAAATGTGATAGAATTACGCTGAATTCTTATATTAACCGTAATATAAAATGATCTAACCGGGTCCCTGTTTGCCTTACCCTAGAATTTTAATAGTGCATTTTACTCGCCATTTCATGCGCTTCGAGATGCCGTATAGCCCAATACGCTATCTGAAATAGGAGCGACGTAAATTGAACAAATGTAATAGAATTTCCGTGAATTCTTATATTAACCTTAATGTAAAATGATCTAATCGGGTCTCTGTTCGCCTTACCATAGAAGTCTAATGGTGCATTTCACTCGCCATTTCATGCGCTTTGAGATGCCGCTTAGCCCAATACGCTATCTGAAATAGGAGCGACGTAAATTGAACAAATGTGATAGAATTTTGCTGAATTCTTAAATTAACCATAATATAAAATGATCTAATCGGGTCTCTGTTCGCCCTAGCCGAGAAGTTTAATAGTGCATTTTATTCGCCATTTCATGCGCTTTGAGATGCCGCTTAGCCCAATACGCTATCTGGAATTGGAGCGACGTAAATTGAACAAACGTGATAGGATTCCGCTGAATTCT
Organism: Macropis europaea; assembly: GCA_916610135.2. NCBI lineage: Eukaryota > Metazoa > Arthropoda > Insecta > Hymenoptera > Melittidae > Macropis > Macropis europaea. The sequence continues at coordinate 84,057 of CAKAJE020001898.1, forward strand.
TATATTAACCAAAATATAAAATGAGCTAATCGGGTCTCTGATTGCCCTATCATAGAAGGCTAATAGTGCATTTTACTCGCTATTCCACGCGCTTTAAGATGCCGGCTAGCCCAGTAGGCTATCTGAAATAGGAGTGACGTAAATTGAACAAATGTGATAGAATTACTCTTAATTCTTTTATTAACCATAATGTAATATGATCTAATCGGGTCTCTGTTTGCCTTACCCTAGAAGTTTAATAGTGCATTTTACTCGCCATTTCATCCGCTTTGAGATGCCGCTTAGCCCAATACGCTATCTGAAATAGGAGCGACGTAAATCGAACAAATGTGATAGAATTTCGTTGAATTCTTAAATTAACCAAGATATACAATGATCTAATCGGGTCTCTGTTCGCCCTAGCCTAGACGTTTAATAGTGCATTTTACTCGCCCTTCCGCGCGCTTTAAGATGCCGCCCAGCCCAGTACGCTATCTGAAATACGAGCGACGTAAGTTTAACAAGTGTGATAGAATTACGCTGAATTCTTATATTAACCGTAATATAAAATGATCTAACCGGGTCCCTGTTTGCCTTACCCTAGAATTTTAATAGTGCATTTTACTCGCCATTTCATGCGCTTCGAGATGCCGTATAGCCCAATACGCTATCTGAAATAGGAGCGACGTAAATTGAACAAATGTAATAGAATTTCCGTGAATTCTTATATTAACCTTAATGTAAAATGATCTAATCGGGTCTCTGTTCGCCTTACCATAGAAGTCTAATGGTGCATTTCACTCGCCATTTCATGCGCTTTGAGATGCCGCTTAGCCCAGTACGCCATCTGAAATAGGAGCGACGTAAATTGAACAAATGTGATAGAATTTCGCTGATTTCTTATATTAACCAAAATATAAAATGATCTAATCGGGTCTCTGATTGCCCTACCCTAGAAGTTTAATAGTGCATTTTACTCGCCATTTCATGCGCTTTAAGATGACGCCTAGCCCAGTACGCTATCTCAAATAGGAGCGACATAAGTTGAACAAATGTGATAGAATTACGCTTAATTCTTATATTAACCGTAATATAAAATGATCTAATCGGTTCTCTGTTTGCCTTATCCTAGAAGTTTAGTATTGCATTTTACTCGCCATTTCATGCGCTTTGAGATGCCGCTTATCCAAATACGCTATCTGAAATAGGAGCGACGTAAATTGAACAAATGTGATAGAATTTCGCTGAATTCTTAAATTAACTATAATATAAAATGATCTAATCGGGTCTCTGTTTGTCCTACCCTAGAAGTTTAATAGTGCATTTTACTCGCCATTTCATGCGCATTGAGATGCCCCTTAGCCCAATTACGCTATCTGAAATAGGAGCGACGTAAATTGAACAAATGTGATAGAATTTCCCTGAATTATTATATTAACCCAAATATAAAATGATCTAATCGGGTCCCTGATTGCCCTATCATCGAAGTTAAATAGTGAATTTCACTCGCCATTCCACGCGCTTTAAGATGCCGCCTAGCCCAGTACGCTATCTGAAATAGGAACGACGTAAATTGAACAAATGTGATAGAATTTCCCTGAATTCTTAAATTAACCATAATATAAAATGATCTAATCGGGTTTCTGTTCGCCCTAGCCGAGAAGATTAATTGTGCATTTTATTCGCCATTTCATGCGCTTTGAGATGCCGCTTAGCCCAATACGCTATCTGAAATAGGAGTGACGTAAATTCAACAAATGTGATAGAATTACGCTTAATTCTTATATTATCCGTAATATAAAATGTTCTAATCGGGTCTCTCTTTCCCTTACCCTAGAAGTTTAACAGTGCACTTCACTCGCCATTTCATGCGCTTTGAGATGCCGCTTAGCCCAATACGCTACCTGAAATAGGAGCGACGTAAATTGAACAAATGTGATAGAATTTCGCTGAATTCTTATATTAACCCAAATATAAAATGATCTAATCGGGTCTCTGATTGCCCTATCATCGAAGTTAAATAGTGAATTTCACTCGCCATTCCACGCGCTTTAAGATGCCGCCTAGCCCAGTACGCTATCTGAAATAGGAGCGACGTAAATTGAACAAATGTGATAGAATTTTGCTGAATTCTTAAATTAACCATAATATAAAATGATCTAATCGGGTCTCTGTTTGCCCTACCGTAGAAGTTTAATAGTGCATTTAACTCGCCATTTCAAGCGCTTTGAGATGCCGCTTAGCCCGATACGCTATCTTAAATAGGAGCGACGTAAGTTGAACAAATGTGATAGAATTACGCTGCATTCTTATATTAACCGTAATATAAAATGATCTAATCGGGTCTCTGTTTGGCTTATCCTAGAAGTTTAATAGTGCATTTCACTCGCCATTTCATGCGCTTTGAGATGCCGCTTAGCCCAATACGCTATCTGAAATAGGAGCGACGCAAATAGAACAAATGTGGTAGAATTTCGCTGAATTCTCAAATTAACTATAATATAAAATGATCTAATCGGGTCTCTGTTTGCCTTACCCTAGAAGTTTAATAGTGCATTTCACTCGTCATTTCATGCGCTTTGAGATGCCGCTTAGCCCAATAAGCTATCTGAAATAGGAGCGACGTAAATTGAACAAATGTGATAGAATTTTGCTGAATTCTTATATTAACCGTAATATAAAATGATCTAATCGGGTCTCTGTTTGCCTTACCCTAGAAGTTTAATAGTGCATTTTACTCCCCATTCCACGCGCTTTAAGATGGCGCCTAGCCCAGTACGGTATCAGAAATAGGGGCGATGTAAGTTGAACAAATGTGATAGAATTTCGCTGAATGCTTTTATTAACCATAATTTAAAATGATGTAATCGGGTCTCTGTTCGCCCTAGCCTAGAAGTTTAGTAGTGCATTTTATTCGCCATTTCATGCGCTTTGAGATGCCGCGTAGCCCAATACGCTATCTGAAATAGGAGCGACGTAAATTGAACAAATGTGATAGAATTTCCCTGAAATCTTATATTGAACAAAATATAAAATGATCTAATTGGGTCTCTGATTGCCCTATCATAGAAGTTTAGTAGTGCATTTTACTCGCCATTCCACGCGCTTTAAGATGCCGCCTAGCCCAGTACGCTATCTGAAATAGGAACGACGTAAATTGAACAAATGTGATAGAATTTTGCTGAATTCTTAAATTAACCATAATATAAAATGATCTAATCGGGTCTCTGTTTGCCATACCCTAGAAGTTTAATAGTGGATTTTGCTCGCCATTTCATGCGCTTTGAGATGCCGCTTAGCCCAATACGCTATCTGAAATAGCAGCGACGTAAATTGAACAAATGTGATATAATTTCCCTGAATTCTTATATTAACCTTAATGTAAAATGATCTAATCGGGTCTCTGTTCGCCCTACACTAGAAGTTTAATAGTGCATTTCACTCGCCATTTCATGCGCTTTGAGATGCCGCCTAGCCCAGTACGCTATCTGAAATAGGAGCGACGTAAGTTTAACAAATGTGATAGAATTACGCTGAATTGTTATGTTAACCGTAATATAAAATGATCTAATCGGGTCCCTGTTTGCCCTATCATAGAACTTTAATAGTGCATTTTATTCGCCATTTCATACGCTTTGAGATGCCGCTTAGCCCAATACGCTATCTGAAATAGGAGCGACGTAAAGTGAACAAATGTGATAGAATTTCGCTGAATTCATATATTGACCAAAATATAAAATGATCTAATCGGGTCTCTGATTGCCCTATCATAGCAGTTTAATAGTGCATTTTACTCGCCATTCCACGCGTTTTAAGATGCCGCCTAGCCCAGTACGCTATCTGAAATAGGAGCGACGTAAATTGCACAAATGTGATAGAATTTTGCTGAATTCTTAAATTAACCATAATATAAAATGATCTAATAGGGTCTCTGTTTGCCCTACCCTAGAAGTTTAATAGTGCATTTTACTCGCCCTTCCACGTGCTATATGATGCCGCCTAGCCCAGTACGCTATCTGAAATAGGAGCGACGTAAGTTTAACAAATGTGATAGGATTACGCTGAATTCTTATATTAACCGTAAAATAAAATGATCTAATCGGGTCCCTGTTTGCCTTACCCTAGAAGTTTAATAGTGCATTGTACTCGCCATTTCATGCGTTTTGAGATGCCGTTTAGCCCAATACGCTATCTGAAATATGAGCGACGTAAATTGAACAAATGTGATAGAATTTCGCTGAATTCTTATATTAACCTTAACGTAAAATGATCTAATCGGGTCGCTGTTCGCCCTATCATAGAACTTTAATAGTGCATTTTATTCGCCATTTCATACGCTTTGAGATGCCGCTTAGCCCAATACGCTATCTGAAATAGGAGCGATGTAAATTGAACAAATGTGATAGAATTTCGCTGAATACATATATTGACCATAATGTAAAATGATCTAATCGGGTCTCCGTTCGCCCTAGCCTAGAAGTTTAATGGTGCATTTTATTCGCCATTTCATGCGCTTTGAGATGCCGCTTAGCCCAATACGCTATCTGAAATAGGAGCGACGTAAATTGAACAAATGTGATAGAATTTCCCTGAATTCTTATATTAACCTTAATGTAAAATGATCTAATCGGGTCTCTGTTCGCCCTACCCTAGAAGTTGAATAGTGCATTTTATTCGCCATTTCATGCGCTTTGAGGTGCCGCTTAGCCCAATACGCTATCTGAAATAGGAGCGACGTAAATTGAACAAATGTAATAGAATTTCCGTGAATTCTTATATTAACCTTAATGTAAAATGATCTAATCGGGTCTCCGTTCGCCTTACCATAGAAGTCTAATGGTGCATTTCACTCGCCATTTCATGCGCTTTGAGATGCCGCTTAGCCCAGTACGCCATCTGAAATAGGAGCGACGTAAATTGAACAAATGTGATAGAATTTCGCTGATTTCTTATATTAACCAAAATATAAAATGATCTAATCGGGTCTCTGATTGCCCTACCCTAGAAGTTTAATAGTGCATTTTACTCGCCATTTCATGCGCTTTGAGGTGCCGCTTAGCCCAATACGCTATCTGAAATATGAGCGACGTAAATTGAACAAATGTGATAGAATTTCGCAGAATTCTTATATTAACCTTAACGTAAAATGATCTAATCGGGTCGCTGTTCGCCCTATCATAGAACTTTAATAGTGCATTTTATTCGCCATTTCATACGCTTTGAGATACCGCTTAGCCCAATACGCTATCTGAAATAGGAGCGATGTAAATGGAACAAATGTGATAGAATTTCGCTGAATACATATATTGACCATAATGTAAAATGATCTAACCGGGTCTCCGTTCGCCCTAGCCTAGAAGTTTAATGGTGCATTTTATTCGCCATTTCATGCGCTTTGAGATGCCGCTTAGCCCAATACGCTATCTGAAATAGGAGCGACGTAAATTGAACAAATGTGATAGAATTTCCCTGAAATCTTATATTGAACAAAATATAAAATGATCTAATTGGGGCTCTGATTGCCCTATCATGGAAGTTTAGTAGAGCATTTTACTCGCCATTCCACGCGCTTTAAGATGCCGCCTTGCCCAGTACGCTATCTGAAATAGGAGCGACGTAAGTTCAACAAATGTGATAGAATTACGCTGAATTCTTATATTAACCGTAATATAAAATGATCTAACCGGGTCTCTGTTTGAATTATCCTAGAAGTTTGACAGTGCATTTCACTCGCCATTTCATGCGCTTTGAGATGCCGCTTAGCCCAATACGCTATCTGAAATAGGAGCGACGCAAATTGAACAAATGTGATAGAATTTCCTTGAAATCTTATATTAAACAAAATATAAAATGATCTAATCGGGTCTCTGATTGCCCTATCATGGAAGTTTAGTAGTGAATTTTACTCGCCCTTCCACGCGCTTTAAGATGCCGTCTAGCCCAGTACGCTACCTGAAATAGGAGCGACATAAGTTGAACAAATGTGATAGAATTACGCTGAATTCTTATATTAACCGTAATATAAAATGATCTAACCGGGTCTCTGTTTGCCTTACCCTAGAAGTTTAATAGTGCATTTTACTCGCCATTCCACGCGCTTTAAGATGACGCCTAGCCCAGTACGCTATCTGAAATAGGAGCGACATAAGTTGAACAAATGTGATAGAATTACGCTTAATTCTTATATTAACCGTAATATAAAATGATCTAATCGGTTCTCTGTTTGCCTTATCCTAGAAGTTTAGTATTGCATTTTACTCGCCATTTCATGCGCTTTGAGATGCCGCTTATCCAAATACGCTATCTGAAATAGGAGCGACGTAAATTGAACAAATGTGATAGAATTTCGCTGAATTCTTAAATTAACTATAATATAAAATGATCCAATCGGGTCTCTGTTTGTCCTACCCTAGAAGTTTAATAGTGCATTTTACTCGCCATTTCATGCGCATTGAGATGCCGCTTAGCCCAATACGCTATCTGAAATAGGAGCGACGTAAATTGAACAAATGTGATAGAATTTCCCTGAATTATTATATTAACCCAAATATAAAATGATCTAATCGGGTCCCTGATTGCCCTATCATCGAAGTTAAATAGTGAATTTCACTCGCCATTCCACGCGCTTTAAGATGCCGCTTATCCCAATACGCTATCTGAAATAGGACTGACGTAAATTCAACAAATGTGATAGAATTACGCTTAATTCTTATATTAACCGTAATATAAAATGTTCTAATCGGGTCTCTCTTTCCCTTACCCTAGAAGTTTAACAGTGCACTTCACTCGCCATTTCATGCGCTTTGAGATGCCGCTTAGCCCAATACGCTACCTGAAATAGGAACGACGTAAATTGAACAAATGTGATAGAATTTTGCTGAATTCTTAAATTAACCATAATATAAAATGATCTAATCGGGTCTCTGTTTGCCATACCCTAGAAGTTTAATAGTGCATTTCACTCGTCATTTCATGCGCTTTGAGATGCCGCTTAGCCCAATAAGCTATCTGAAATAGGAGCGACGTAAATTGAACAAATGTGATAGAATTTTGCTGAATTCTTATATTAACCGTAATATAAAATGATCTAATCGGGTCTCTGTTTGCCTTACCCTAGAAGTTTAATAGTGCATTTTACTCCCCATTCCACGCGCTTTAAGATGGCGCCTAGCCCAGTACGGTATCAGAAATAGGGGCGATGTAAGTTGAACAAATGTGATAGAATTTCGCTGAATTCTTTTATTAACCATAATTTAAAATGATGTAATCGGGTCTCTGTTCGCCCTAGCCTAGAAGTTTAGTAGTGCATTTTATTCGCCATTTCATGCGCTTTGAGATGCCGCGTAGCCCAATACGCTATCTGAAATAGGAGCGACGTAAATTGAACAAATGTGATAGAATTTTGCTGAATTCTTAAATTAACCATAATATAAAATGATCTAATCGGGTCTCTGTTCGCCATACCCTAGAAGTTTAATAGTGGATTTTGCTCGCCATTTCATGCGCTTTGAGATGCCGCTTAGCCCAATACGCTATCTGAAATAGCAGCGACGTAAATTGAACAAATGTGATATAATTTCCCTGAATTCTTATATTAACCTTAATGTAAAATGATCTAATCGGGTCTCTGTTCGCCCTACACTAGAAGTTTAATAGTGCATTTCACTCGCCATTTCATGCGCTTTGAGATGCCGCCTAGCCCAGTACGCTATCTGAAATAGGAGCGACGTAAGTTTAACAAATGTGATAGAATTACGCTGAATTGTTATGTTAACCGTAATATAAAATGATCTAATCGGGTCCCTGTTTGCCCTATCATAGAACTTTAATAGTGCATTTTATTCGCCATTTCATACGCTTTGAGATGCCGCTTAGCCCAATACGCTATCTGAAATAGGAGCGACGTAAATTGAACAAATGTGATAGAATTTCGCTGAATCCTTATGTTAACCAAAATATAAAATAATCTAATCGGGTCTCTGATTGCTCTATCATAGAAGTTTAGTAGTGCATTTTACTCGCCATTCCACGCGCTTTAAGATGCCGCCTAGCCCAGTACGCTATCTAAAATAGGAGCGACGTAAGTTGAACAAAAGTGATAGAATTACGCTGAATTCTTATATTAACCGTAATATAAAATGATCTCATCGGGTCTCTGTTCGCCCTACCCTAGAAGTTTAATAGTGCATTTCACTCGCTGTTTCATGCGCTTTGAGATGCCGCCTAGCCCAGTACGCTATCTGAAATAGGAACGACGTAAATTGAACAAATGTGATAGAATTTTGCTTAATGATTAAATTAACAATAATATAAAATGATCTAATCGGGTCTCTGTTTGCCCTACCCTAGAAGTTTAATAGTGCATTTTGCTCGCCATTTCATGCGCTTTGAGATGCCGCTTAGCCCAATACGCTTTCTGAAATAGGAGCGACGTAAATTGAACAAGTGAGATAGAATTTCGTTGAATTCTTAAATTAACCATAATATAAAATGATATAATCGGGTCTCTGTTTGCCATACCCAAGAAGTTTAATAGTGCATTTTGCTCGCCATTTAATGCGCTTTGAGATGCCGCTTAGCCCAATACGCTATCTGAAATAGGAGCGACGTAAATTGAACAAATGTGATAGAATTTCGCTGAATTCATATATTGACCAAAATATAAAATGATCTAATCGGGTCTCTGATTGCCCTATCATAGAAGTTTAATAGTGCATTTTACTAGCCATTCCACGCGTTTTAAGATGCCGCGTAGCCCAGTACGCTATCTGCAATAGGAGCGACGTAAATTGCACAAATGTGATAGAATTTTGCTGAATTCTTAAATTAACCATAATATAAAATGATCTAATAGGGTCTCTGTTTGCCCTACCCTAGAAGTTCAATAGTGCATTTTACTCGCCCTTCCACGTGCTATATGATGCCGCCTAGCCCAGTACGCTATCTGAAATAGGAGCGACGTAAGTTTAACAAATGTGATAGGATTACGCTGAATTCTTATATTATCCGTAATATAAAATGATCTAATCGGTTCTCTGTTTGCCTTATCCTAGAAGTTTAATAGTACATCTTACTCGACATTTCATGCGCTTTGAGATGCCGCCTAGCCCAATACGCTATCTGAAATAGGAGAGACGTAAATTGAACAAATGTGATAGAATTTCCCTGAATTCTTATATTAATCTTAATGTAAAATGATCTAATCGGGTCTCTGTTCGCCCTACCCTAGAAGTTTAATAGTGCATTTCACTCGCCATTTCATGCGCTTTGAGATTCCGCCTAGCCCAGTACGCTATCTGAAATAGCAGCGACGTAAATTGGACAAATGTGATATAATTTCCCTGAATTCTTATATTAACCATAGTATAAAATGATCTAATCGGGTCTCTGTTTGCCTTATCCTAGAAGTTTAATAGTGCCTTTCACTCGTCATTTCATGCGCTTTGAGATGCCGCTTAGCCCAATACGCTATCTGAAATAGGAACGACGTAAATTGAACAAATGTGATAGAATTTTGCTGAATTCTTATATTAACCGTAATATAGAATGATCTAATCGGGTCTCTGTTTGCCCTACCCTAGAACTTTAATAGTGCATTTTACTCGTCATTTCATGCGCTTTGAGATGCCGCTTAGCCCAATACGCTATCTGAAATAGGAGCGATATAAATTGAACAAATGTGATAGCATTTCGCTGAATTCTTTTATTAACCATAATGTCAAATGATCTAATCGCGTCTCTGTTCGCCCTAGCCTAGAACTTTAATAGTGCACTTTATTCGCCATTTCATACGCTTTGAGATGCCGCTTAGCCCAATACGGTATCAGAAATAGAAGCGACGTAAATGGAACAAATGTGATAGAATTTCCCTGAAATCTTATATTAAACAAAATATAAAATGATCTAATCCGGTCTCTGATTGGCCTATCATAGAAGTTTTGTAGTGCATTTTACTCGCCATTCCACGCGCTTTCGGATGCCGCCTAGCCCAGTATGCTATCTGAAATAGGAGCGACGTAAATTGCACAAATGTGATAGAATTTTGCTGAATTCTTAAATTAACCATAATATAAAATGATCTAATAGGGTCTCTGTTTGCCCTACCCTAGAAGTTTAATAGTGCATTTTACTCGCCCTTCCACGTGCTATATGATGCCGCCTAGCCCAGTACGCTATCTGAAATAGGAGCGATGTAAGTTTAACAAATGTGATAGGATTACGCTGAATTCTTATATTAACCGTAATATAAAATGATCTAATCGGGTCCCTGTTTGCCTTACCCTAGAAGTTTAATAGTGCATTGTACTCGCCATTTCATGCGTTTTGAGATGCCGTTTAGCCCAATACGCTATCTGAAATAGGAGCGACGTAAATTGAACAAGTGTGATAGAATTTCGTTGAATTCTTAAATTAACCATAATATAAAATGATCTCATCGGGTCTCTGTTCGCCCTACCCTAGAAGTTTAATAGTGCATTTCACGCGCTATTTCATGCGCTTTGAGATGCCGCCTAGCCCAGTACGCTATCTGAAATAGGAACGACGTAAATTGAACAAATGTGATAGAATTTTGCTTAATGATTAAATTAACAATAATATAAAATGATCTAATCGGGTCTCTGTTTGCCCTACCCTAGAAGTTTAATAGTGCATTGTGCTCGCCATTTCATGCGCTTTGAGATGCCGCTTAGCCCAATACGCTTTCTGAAATAGGAGCGACGTAAATTGAACAAGCGTGATAGAATTTCGTTGAATTCGTAAATTAACCATAATATAAAATGATATAATCGGGTCTCTGTTTGCCATACCCTAGAAGTTTAATAGTGCATTTTGCTCGCCATTTAATGCGCTTTGAGATGCCGCTTAGCCCCATACGCTATCTGAAATAGGAGCGACGTAAATTGAACAAATGTGATAGAAGTTCCCTGAATTCTTATATTAACCTTAATGTAAAATGATCTAATCGGGTCTCTGTTTGCCCTAGCCTAGAAGTTTAATAGTGCATTTTATTCGACATTTCATGCGCTTTGAGATGCCGCTTAGCCCAATACGCTATCTGAAATAGGAGCGACGTAAATTGAACAAATGTGATAGAATTTCCCTGAAATCTTATATTAAACAAAATATAAAATGATCTAATCGGGACTACGATTACCGTATCATAGAAGTTTAGTACTGCATTTTACTCGCCATTCCACGCGCTTTAAGTTGCCGCCTAGTCCAGTACGCTATCTCAAGCAGGAGCGGCGTAAGTTGAACAAATGTGATAGAATTACGCTGAATTCTTATATTATCCGTAATATAAAATGATCTAATCGGTTCTCTGTTTGCCTTATCCTAGAAGTTTAATAGTACATCTTACTCGACATTTCATGCGCTTTGAGATGCCGCCTAGCCCAATACGCTATCTGAAATAGGAGAGACGTAAATTGAACAAATGTGATAGAATTTCCCTGAATTCTTATATTAATCTTAATGTAAAATGATCTAATCGGGTCTCTGTTCGCCCTACCCTAGAAGTTTAATAGTGCATTTCACTCGCCATTTCATGCGCTTTGAGATTCCGCCTAGCCCAGTACGCTATCTGAAATAGCAGCGACGTAAATTGGACAAATGTGATATAATTTCCCTGAATTCTTATATTAACCATAGTATAAAATGATCTAATCGGGTCTCTGTTTGCCTTATCCTAGAAGTTTAATAGTGCCTTTCACTCGTCATTTCATGCGCTTTGAGATGCCGCTTAGCCCAATACGCTATCTGAAATAGGAGCGATATAAATTGAACAAATGTGATAGCATTTCGCTGAATTCTTTTATTAACCATAATGTCAAATGATCTAATCGCGTCTCTGTTCGCCCTAGCCTAGAACTTTAATAGTGCACTTTATTCGCCATTTCATACGCTTTGAGATGCCGCTTAGCCCAATACGGTATCAGAAATAGAAGCGACGTAAATGGAACAAATGTGATAGAATTTCCCTGAAATCTTATATTAAACAAAATATAAAATGATCTAATCCGGTCTCTGATTGGCCTATCATAGAAGTTTTGTAGTGCATTTTACTCGCCATTCCACGCGCTTTCGGATGCCGCCTAGCCCAGTATGCTATCTGAAATAGGAGCGACGTAAGTTGAACAAATGTGATAGAATTACGCTGAATTCATATATTAACCGTAATATAAAATGATCTAATCGGGTCGCTGTTTGGCTTATCCTAGAAGTTTAATAGTGCATTTTACTCGCCATTTCATGCGCTTTGAAATGCTGCTTAGCCCAATACGCTATCTGAAATAGGAGCGACGTAAATTGAACAAATGTGATAGAATTTCGCTGAATTCTTAAATTAACCATAATATAAAATGATCTAATCGGGTCTCTGTTTGATCTACCCTAGAAGTTTAATAGTGCATTGTACTCGCCATTTCATGCGCTTTGAGATGCCGCCTAGCCCAGTACGCTATCTGAAATAGGAGCGACTTAAGTTGAACAAATGTGATAGAATTTCCCTGAATTCTTATATTAACCTTAATGCAAAATGATCTAATCGGGTCTCTGTTCGCCCTACCCTAGAAGTTTAATAGTGCCTTTCACTCGTCATTCCATGCGCTTTGAGATGCCGCTTAGCCCAATACGCTATCTGAAATAGGATGGACGTAAATTGAACAAATGTGATAGAATTTTGCTGAATTCTTAAATTAACCATAATATAAAATGATATAATCGGGTCTCTGTTTGCCCTACCCTAGAAGTTTAATAGTGCATCTTACTCGCCATTTCATGGGCTTTGAGAAGCCGCATAGCACAATACGCTATCTGAAATAGGAGTCACGTAAATTGAAAAATGTGATAGAATTTCCCTGAATTCTTATATTAACCTTAATGCAAAATGATCTAATCGGGTCTCTGTTCGCCCTACCATAGAAGTCTAATAGTGCATTTCACTCGTCATTTCATGCGCTTTGAGATGCCGCTTAGCCCAATACGCTATCTGAAATAGGAGCAACGTAAATTGAAAAATGTGATAGAATTTCCCTGAATTCTTATATTAACCAAAATATAAATTCATCTTATCGGGTCTCTGATTGCCCTATCATAGAAGTTTAATAGTGCATTTTACTCGCCATTGCATGTGCTTTGAGATGCCTCATAGCCCAATACGCTATCTGAAATAGGAGCGACGTAAATTGAACAAATGTGATAGAATTTCCGTGAATTCTTATATTAACCTTAATGTAAAATGATCTAATCGGGTCTCTGTGCGCCCTAGCCTAGAAGTTTAATAGTGCATTTTATTCGCCATTTCATGCGCTCTGAGATGCCGCTTAGCCGAATACGCTATCTGAAATAGGAGCGACGTAAATTGAACAAATGTGATAGAATTTCCGTGAATCCTTGTATTAACATTAATGTAAAATGATCTAATCGGGTCTCTGTTCGCCCTACCATAGAAGTCTAATGGTGCATTTCACTCGCCATTTCATGCGCTTTGAGATGCCGCTTAGCCCAATACGCTATCTGGAATAGGAGCGACGTAAATTGAACAAATGTGATAGAATTTTGCTGAATTCTTAAATTAACCATAATATAAAATGGTCTAATCGGGTCTCTGTTTGCCCTACCCTAGAAGTTTAATAGTGCATTTCACTCGTCATTTCATGCGCATTGAAATGCCGCTAAGCCCAATAAGCTATCTGTAATAGAAGCGACGTAAATTGAACAAATGTGATAGAATTTCGTTGAATTCTTATATTAACCTTAATGTAAAATGATCTAATCGGGTCTCTGTTTACCTTATCCTAGAAGTTTAATAGAGCATTATACTCGTCATTTCATGCGGATTGAGATGCCGCTTAGCCGAATACGCTATCTGAAATAGGAGCGACGTAAATTGAACAGATGTGATAGAATCTCCCTGAAATCTTATCTTAACCATAATATAAAATGATCTAATCGGGTCTCTGTTCGCCCTAGCCTAGAAGTTTAATAGTGCATTTTATTCGCCATTTCATGCGCTTTTAGATGCCGCTTAGCCTAGGACGCTATCTGAAATATGAACGACGTAAATTGAACAAATGTGATAGAATTTCACTGAATTCTTAAATTAACCATAATATAAAATGATCTAATCGGGTCTCTGTTTGCCCTACCGTAGAAGTTTAATAGTGCATTTTACTCGCCATTGCACGTGCTTTGAGATGCCGCATAGCCCAATACGCTATCTGAAATAGGAGCGACGTAAATTGAACAAATGTGATAGAATTTCCGTGAATTCTTATATTAACCTTAATGTAAAATGATCTAATCGGGTCTCTGTTCGCCCTACCATAGAAGTCTAATAGTGCATTTCACTCGCCATTTGATGCGCTTTGAGATGCCGCTTAGACCAATACGCTCTATGAAATAGGAGCGACGTAAGTTGAACAAATGTGATAGAATTTCGCTGAATTCTTTTATTAACCATAATGTAAAATGATCTGATCGGGTCTCTGTTCGCCCTAGCCTAGAAGTTTAATAGTGCATTTTATTCGCCATTTCATGCGCTTTGAGATGCCGCTTAGCCGAATAAGCTATCTGAACTAGGAGCGACGTAAATTGAACAAATGTGATAGAATTTCCGTGAGTCCTTGTATTAACATTAATGTAAAATGATCTAATCGGGTCTCTGTTCGCCCTACCATAGAAGTCTAATGGTGCATTTCACTCGCCATTTCATGCGCTTTGAGATCCCGCTTAGCCCAATACGCCATCTGAAGTAGGAGCGACGTAAATTGAACAAATGTGATAGAATTTCCCTGAAATCTTATATTAATCAAAATATAAAATGATCTAATCGGGTCTCTGATTGCCCTATCATAGAAGTTTAGTAGTGCATTTTACTCGCCATTCCACGCGCTTTAAGATGCGGCCGAACCCAGTACGCTATCTGAAATAGGAGCGACGTAAATTGAACAAATGTGATAGAATTTCGCTGAATTCTTAAATTAACAATAATATAAAATGATCTAATCGGGTCTCTGCTTGCCCTACCCTAGAAGTTTTATAGTGCATTTTAGTCGCCATTTCATGCGCTTTGAGATGCCGCTTCGCCCAATACGCTATCTGAAATGGGAGCGACGTAAATTGGACAAATGTGATAGAATTTCCCTGAAATCTTATATTAAACAAAATATAAAATGATCTAATCGGGTCTCTGATTGCCCTATCATAGAAGATTAGTAGTGCATTTTACTCGCCATTCCACGCGCTTTAAGATGCCGCCTAGCCCAGTACGCTATCTGAAATATGAGCGACGTAAGTTGAACAAATGTGATAGAATTACGCTGCATTCTTATATTAACCGTAATATAAAATGATGTAATCGGGCCTCTGTTTGCCTTACCCTAGAAGTTTAATAGTGCATTATACTCGCCAGTTCATGCGCTTCGAGATGCCGCTTAGCCCAGTACGCTATCTGAAATAGGAGCGACGTAAGTTGAACAAATGTTATAGAATTCCGCTGAATTCTTATATTAAACAAAATATAAAATGATCTAATCTGGTCTCTGTTCGCCCTAGCCTAGAAGTTTAATAGTGCATTTTGTTCGCCATTTCATGCGCTTTGAGATGCCGTTAAGCCCAATAAGCTGTCTGAAATAGGAGCGACGTAAATTGAACAAATGTGATAGAATTTCGCTGAATTCTTAAATTAACTATAATATAAAATTATCTAATCGGGTCTCTGTTTGCCCTACCCTAAAAGTTTAATAGTGCATTCTACTCGTCATTTCATGCGCTTTGAGATGCCGCTTAGCCCAATACGCTATCTGAAATAGGAGCGACGTAAATTGAACAAATGTGATAGAATTTCGCTGAATTCTTTTATTAACCATGATGTAAAATGATCTAATCGGGTCTCTGTTCGACCTAGCTTAGAAGTTTAATAGTGCATTGTATTCGCCATTTCATGCGCTTTGAGATGCCGCGTAGCCCAGTACGCTATCTGAAATAGGAGCGACGTAAGTTGAACAAATGTGATAGAATTACGCTGAATTCTTATATTTACCGTAATATAAAATGATCTAATCGGGGCTCTGTTTGAATTATCCTAGAAGTTTGATAGTGCATTTCACTCGCCATTTCATGCGCTTTGAGATGACGCTTAGCCCAATACGCAATCTGAAATAGGAGCGACGTAAATTGAACAAATGTGATAGAATTTCGCTGAATTCTTAAATTAACTATAATATGAAATTATCTAATCGGGTCTCTGTTTGCCCTACCCTAGAAGTTTAATAGTGCATTTTACTCGTCATTTCATGCGCTTTGAGATGCCGCTTAGCCCAATACGCTATCTGAAATAGGAGCGATGTAAAGTGAACAAATGTGATAGAATTTCGCTGAATTCTTTTATTAACGATAATGTAAAATGATCTAATCGGGTCTCTGTTCGCCCTGGCCTAGAAGTTTAATAGTTCATTTCATTCACCATTTCATGCGCTTTGAGATGCCGCTTAGCCCAATACGCTATCTGAAATAGGAGCGACGTAAATTGAACAAATGTGATAGAATTTCGCTGAATTCTTTTATTAACCATAATGTAAAATGATCTAATCGGGGCTCTGTTCGCCCTAGCCTAGAAGTTTAATAGTGCACTGTATTCGCCATTTCATGCGCTTTGAGATGCCGCGTAGCCCAATACGCTGTCTGAAATAGGAGCGACGTAAATTGAACAAATGTGATAGAATTTCCCTGAAATCTTATATTGAACAAAATATAAAATGATCTAATCGGGTCTCTGATTGCCCTATCACAGAAGCTTAGTAGTGCATTTTACTAGCCATTCCACGCGCTTTAAGATGCCGTCTAGCCCAGTATGCTATCTGAAATAGGAACGACGTAAATAGAACAAATGTGATAGAATTTTGCTGAATTCTTATGTTAACCTTAATGTAAAATGATCTAATCGGGTCTCTGTTTGCCCTACCCTAGAAGCTTAATAGTGTATTTTACTCGCCATTTCATGCGCTTTGAGATGCCGCCTAGCCCAATACGCTATCTGAAATAGGTGCGACGTAAGTTGAACAAATGTGATAGAATTTCGGCGAATTCTTTTATTAACCATAATGTAAAATGATCTAATCGGGTCTCTGTTCGCCCTAGCCTACAAGTTTAATAGTGCATTTTATTCGCCATTTCATGCACGTTGAGATGCCTCGTAGCCTAATACGCTATCTGAAATAGGAGCGACGTAAATTGAACAAATGTGATAGAATTTCCCTGAAATCTTATATTGAACAAAATATAAAATGATCTAATTGGGGCTCTGATTGACCTATCATAGAAGTTTAATAGTGCATTGTACTCGCCATTTCATGCGCTTTGAGATGCCGCCTAGCCCAGTACGCTATCTGAAATAGGAGCGACTTAAGTTGAACAAATGTGATAGAATTTCGCTGAATTCTTTTATTAACGATAATGTAAAATGATCTAATCGGGTCTCTGTTCGCCCTGGCCTAGAAGTTTAATAGTTCATTTCATTCACCATTTCATGCGCTTTGAGATGCCGCTTAGCCCAATACGCTATCTGAAATAGGAGCGACGTAAATTGAACAAATGTGATAGAATTTCGCTGAATTCTTTTATTAACCATAATGTAAAATGATCTAATCGGGGCTCTGTTCGCCCTAGCCTAGAAGTTTAATAGTGCACTGTATTCGCCATTTCATGCGCTTTGAGATGCCGCGTAGCCCAATACGCTGTCTGAAATAGGAGCGACGTAAATTGAACAAATGTGATAGAATTTCCCTGAAATCTTATATTGAACAAAATATAAAATGATCTAATCGGGTCTCTGATTGCCCTATCACAGAAGCTTAGTAGTGCATTTTACTAGCCATTCCACGCGCTTTAAGATGCCGTCTAGCCCAGTATGCTATCTGAAATAGGAACGACGTAAATTGAACAAATGTGATAGAATTTTGCTGAATTCTTATGTTAACCTTAATGTAAAATGATCTAATCGGGTCTCTGTTTGCCCTACCCTAGAAGCTTAATAGTGTATTTTACTCGCCATTTCATGCGCTTTGAGATGCCGCCTAGCCCAATACGCTATCTGAAATAGGTGCGACGTAAGTTGAACAAATGTGATAGAATTTCGGCGAATTCTTTTATTAACCATAATGTAAAATGATCTAATCGGGTCTCTGTTCGCCCTAGCCTACAAGTTTAATAGTGCATTTTATTCGCCATTTCATGCACGTTGAGATGCCTCGTAGCCTAATACGCTATCTGAAATAGGAGCGACGTAAATTGAACAAATGTGATAGAATTTCCCTGAAATCTTATATTGAACAAAATATAAAATGATCTAATTGGGGCTCTGATTGACCTATCATAGAAGTTTAGTGGTGCATTTTACTCGCCATTCCACGCGCTTTGAAATGCCGCTTAGCCCAATACGCTATCTGAAATAGGAGCGACGTAAATTGAACAAGTGTGATAGAATTTCACTGAATTCTTAAATTAACCATAATATAAAATGATCTAATCGGGTCTCTGTTTGCCCTATCCTAGAAGTTTAATAGTGCATTATACTCGCCATTTCATGCGCTTTGAAATGCCGCTTAGCCCAATACGCTATCTGAAATAGGAGCGACGTAAATTGAACAAGTGTGATAGAATTTCACTGAATTCTTAAATTAACCATAATATAAAATGATCTAATCGGGTCTCTGTTTGACCTACCCTAGAAGTTTAAAAGTGCATTTTACTCGCCATTTCATGTGCTTTGAGATGCCGCATAGCCCAATACGCTATCTGGAATAGGAGCGACGTAAATTGAACAAATGTGATAGAATTTCCCTGAATTCTTATATTAACCTTAATGTAAAATGATCTTATCGTGTCTCTGTTCGCCCTACCATAGAAGTCTAATAGCGCATTTCACTCGCCATTTCATGCGCTTTGAGATGCCGCTTAGCACAATACGCTATTTGAAATAGGGGCGACGTAAATTGAACAAATGTGATAGAATTACGCTGCATTCTTATATTATCCGTAATATCAAATGATCTAATCGGGTATCTGCTTGCCTTATCCTAGAAGTTTAATAGTGCATTTTACTCGCCATTTCATGCGCTATGAGATGCCGCTTAGCCCAATACGCTATCTGGAATAGGAGCGACGTAAATTGAACAAATGTGATAGAATTTCCCTGAATTCTTATATTAACCTTAATGTAAAATGATGTAATCGGGCCTCTGTTTGCCCTATCATAGAAGTTTAACAGTGCATTTTACTCGCCATTTCATGCGCTTTGAGATGCCGCATAACCCAATACGCTATCTGAAATAGGAGCGACGTAAATTGAACAAATGTTATAGAATTTCGCTGAATTCTTAAATTAACCATAATATGTAATGATCTAATCGGGTCTCTGTTCGCCCTACCATAGAAGTCTAATAGTGCATTTCACTCGACATTCCACGCGCTTTAAGATGCGGCCGAACCCAGTACGCTATCTGAAATAGGAGCGACGTAAATTGAACAAATGTGATAGAATTTCGCTGAATTCTTAAATTAACCATAATAACGAATGATCTAATCGGGTCTCTGTTTGCCCTACCCTAGAAGTTTAACAGTGCATTTTACTCGCCATTTCATGCGCTTTGAAATGCCGCATAGCCCAATACGCTATCTGAAATAGGAGCGACGTAAATTGAACAAATGTGATAGAATTTCTGTGAATTCTTATATTAACCTCAATGTAAAATGATCTAATAGGGTCTCTGTTCGCCCTACCATAGAAGTCATATAGTGCATTTCACTCGCCATTTCAAGCGCTTTGAGATGCCGCTTAGCCCAATACGCTATCTGAAATAGGAGCGACCTAAATTGAACGAATGTGATAGAATTTTGTTGAATTCTTAAATTAACCATAATATAAAATGATCTAATCGAGTCTCTGCTTGCCCTACCCTAGAAGTTTAATAGTGCATTTTATTCGCCATTTCATACGCTTTGAGATGCCGCTTTGCCCAATACGCTATCTGAAATAGGAGCGACGTAAATTGAACAAATGTGATAGAATTTCGCTGAATTCTTAAATTAACTATAATATAAAATTATCTAATCGGGTCTCTGTTTGCCCTACCCTAAAAGTTTAATAGTGCATTCTACTCGTCATTTCATGCGCTTTGAGATGCCGCTTAGCCCAATACGCTATCTGAAATAGGAGCGATGTAAATTGAACAAATGTGATAAAATTTCGCTGAATTCTTTTATTAACCATAATGTAAAATGATCTAATCGGGTCTCTGTTCGTCCTGGCCTAGAAGTTTAATAGTGCATTTTATTCGCCAATTCATGCGCTTTGAGATGCCGGTTAGCCCAATACGCTATCTGTAATAGGAGCGACGTAAATTGAACAAATGTGATAGAATTTCCTTGAAATCTTATATTAAACAAAATATAAAATGATCTAATCGGGTCTCTGATTGCCCTATCATAGAAGTTTCGTGGTGCATTTTACTCGCCCTTCCACGCGCTTTAAGATGCTGTCTAGCCCAGTACGCTATCTGAAATAGGAGCGACGTAAGTTGAACAAATGTGATAGAATTACGCTGAATTCTTATATTAACCGTAATATAAAATGATCTAATCGGGTCTCTGTTTGAATTATCCTAGAAGTTTGATAGTGCATTTCACTCGCCATTTCATGCGCTTTGAGATGCCGCTTAGCCCAATACGCAATCTGAAATAGGAGCGACGTAAATTGAACAAATGTGATAGAATTTCGCTGAATTCTTAAATTAACTATAATATGAAATTATCTAATCGGGTCTCTGTTTGCCCTACCCTAGAAGTTTAATAGTGCATTTCACTCGCCATTCCACGCGCTTTAAGATGCGGCCGAACCCAGTACGCTATCTGAAATAGGAGCGACGTAAATTGAACAAATGTGATAGAATTTCGCTGAATACTTAAATTAACAATAATATAAAATGTCTAATCGGGTCTCTGCTTGCCCTACCCTAGAAGTTTAACAGTGCATTTTAGTCGCCATTTCATGCGCTTTGAGATGCCGCTTCGCCCAATACGCTATCTGAAATGGGAGCGACGTAAATTGGACAAATGTGATAGAATTTCCCTGAAGTCTTATATTAAACAAAATATAAAATGATCTAATCGGGTCTCTGATTGCCTTATCATAGAAGATTAGTAGTGCATTTTACTCGCCATTCCACGCGCTTTAAGATGCCGCCTAGCCCAGTACGCTATCTGAAATATGAGCGACGTAAGTTAAACAAATGTGATAGAATTACGCTGCATTCTTATATTAACCGTAATATAAAATGATGTAATCGGGCCTCTGTTTGCCTTACCCCAGAAGTTTAATAGTGCATTATACTCGCCATTTCATGGGCTTCGAGATGCCGCTTAGCCCAATACGCTATCTGAAATAGGAGCGACATAAATTGAACAAATGTGATAGAATTTCGCTGAATTCTTAAATTAACCATAATAACGAATGATCTAATCGGGTCTCTGTTTGCCCTACCCTAGAAGTTTAATAGTGCATTTCACTCGTAATTTCATGCGCTTTGGGAGCCCGCTTAGCCCTATACGCTATCTGAAGTAGGAGCGACGTAAATTGAACAAATCTGATAGAATTTCGCTGAATTCTTATATTAACCAAAATAGGAAATGATCTAATCGGGTCTCTGATTGCCCTATCATAGAAGTTTAATAGTGTATTTTACTGGCCATGCCGCGCGCTTTAAGATGCCTCCTAGCCCAGTACGCTATCTGAAATAGAGGCGACGTAAATTGAACGAATGTGATAGAATTACGCTGAATTCTTAAATTAACCATAATATAAAATGATTTAATCGGGTCTTTGTTTGCCCTACCCTAGAAGTTTAATAGTCTATTTTACTCGCCATTGCATGTGCTTTGAGATGCCGCATAGCCCAATACGCTATCTGAAATATGAGCGACGTAAATTGAACAAATGTGATAGAATTTCGCTGAATTCTCATATTAACATTAATGTAAAATGATCTAATCGAGTCTCTGTTCGCCCTACCCTAGAAGTTTAATAGTGCATTTCACTCGTCATTTCATGCGCTTTAAGATGCCGCCTAGCCCAGTACGCTATCTGAAATAGGAGCGACGTAAATTGAACAAATGTGATAGATTTCCCTGAATTCTTATATTAACCTTAATGGAAAATGATCTGTTCGGGCTCTGTTCGCCCTACCCTAGAAGTTTAATCGTGCATTTCATTCGTCAGTTCATGCGCTTTGAGATGCCGCGTAGCCCAATACGCTATCTGAAATAGGAGAGACGTAAATTGAACAAATGTGATAGAATTTCGCTGAATTCTTATATTACCCGTAATATAAAATGATCTAATCGGGTCTCTGTTTGAATTATCCTAGAAGTTTGATAGTGCATTTCACTCGCCATTTCATGCGCTTTGAGATGCCGCTTAGCCCAATACGCTATCTGAAATAGGAGCGACGTAAATTGAACAAATGTGATAAAATTTTGCTGAATTCTTAAGTTAACCATAATATAAAATGATCTAATCGGGTCTCTGTTTGCCTTATTCTAGAAGTTTAATAGTGCATTATACTCGCCATTTCATGCGCTTTTAGATGCCGCCTATCCCAGTACGCTATCTGAAATAGGAGCGACGTAAATTCAACAAATGTGATAGAATTTCGCTGAATTCTTTTATTAACCAAAATGTAAAATGATCTAATCGGGTCTCTGTTCGCCCTAGCCTAGAAGTTAAATAGTGCATTTTAGTCGCCATTTCATGCGCTTTGAGATGCCGCTTAGCCCAATACGCTATCTGAAATAGGAGCGACGTAAGTTGAACAAATGTGATAGAATTACGCTGCATTCTTATATTAACCACACTATAAAATGATCTAATCGGGACTCTGTTTGCCTTATCCTAGAAGTTTAATAGCGCATTTTACTCGCCATTTCATGCGCTTTGAGATGCCGCATAGCCCAATACGCTATGTGAAATAGGAGCGACGTAAGTTGAACAAATGTGATAGAATTTCGCTGAATTCTTAAATTAACCAAAATATAAAATGATCTCATCGGGTCTCTTTTTTCCCTACCCTAGAAGTTTAATAATGCATTTCACTCGTCATTTCATGCGCTTTGAAATGCTGCTTAGCCCAATACGCTATCTGAAATACGAGCGACGTAAATTGAACAAATGTGATAGAACTTCGCTGAATTCTTAAATTAACCATAATATAAAATGATTTAATCGGGTCTTTGTTTGCCCTAGCCTAGAAGTTTAATAGCGCATTTTACTCGCCATTTCATGCGCTTTGAGATGCCGCTTAGCCCAATACGCTATCTGAAATACGAGCGACGTAAATTGAACAAATGTGATAGAACTTCGCTGAATTCTTAAATTAACCATAATATAAAATGATTTAATCGGGTCTTTGTTTGCCCTAGCCTAGAAGTTTAATAGCGCATTTTACACGCCATTCCATGCGCTTTAAGATGCCGCCAAGCCCAGTACGCTATCTGAAATAGGAGCGACGTAAATTGAACAAATGTGATAGAATTTCGCTGAATTCTTTTATTAACCAAAATGTGAAATGATCCTATCGGGTCTCTGTTCGCCGTACCATAGAAGTCTAATAGTGCATTTCACTCGCCATTTCATGCGCTTTGAGAGGCCGCTTAGCCCAATACGCTATCTGAAATAGGAGCGACGTAAATTGAACAAATGTGATACAATTTCCCTGAAATCTTATATTAAACAAAATATAAAATGATCTAATCGGGTCTCTGATTGCCCTATCATAGAAGTTTAGTAGTGCATTTTACTCGCCATTCCACGCGCTTTAAGATGCCGCCTAGCCCAGTACGATATCTGAAATAGGAGCGACGTAAGTTGAACAAATGGGATAGAATTTCGCAGAATTCTTATATTAACCAAAATATAAAATGATCTAATCTGGTCTCTGTTCGCCCTAGCCTAGAAGTTAAATAGTGCACTTTGTTCGCCATTTCATGCGTTTTGAGATGCCGCTTAGCCCAATAAGCTGTCTGAAATAGGAGCGACGTAAATT
The DNA here is from genome assembly GCA_916610135.2 of Macropis europaea. NCBI lineage: Eukaryota > Metazoa > Arthropoda > Insecta > Hymenoptera > Melittidae > Macropis > Macropis europaea. Next base: position 108,134 of record CAKAJE020001898.1, read on the forward strand.
GAACAAATGTGATAGAATTTCGCAGAATTCTTGTATTAACCAAAATATAAAATGATCTAATCTGGTCTCTGTTCGCCCTAGCCTAGAAGTTTAATAGTGCACTTTGTTCGCCATTTCATGCGTTTTGAGATGCCGCTTAGCCCAATACGCTTTCTGAAATAGGAGCGACGTAAATTGAGCAAATGTGATAGAATTTCCCTGAAATCTTATATTAACCAAAATATAAAATGATCTAATCGGGTCTCTGATTGCCCTATCATAGATTTTTAATAGAGCATTTTACTCGCCATTCCACGCGATTTGAGATGCCGCCTAGCCCAGTACGCTATCTGAAATAGGAGCGAAGTAAGTTGAACAAATTTGATAGAATTACGCTGAATTCTTATACTAACCGTAATATAAAATGATCTAATCGGGTCTCTGTTTGCCTTATCCTAGAAGTTTAATAGTGCATTATACTCGCCATTTCATGCGCTTTGCGATGCCGCTTAGGCCAATACGCTATCTGAAACAGGAGCGACGTAAATTGAATAAATGTGATAGAATTTCGCTGAATTCGTAAATTAACCATAATATAAAATGATTTAATCGGGTCTTTGTTTGCCCTAGCCTAGAGGTTTAATAGTGCATTCTACTCGCCATTTCATGCGCTTTCAGATGCCGCTTATCCCAATACGCTATCTGAAATAGGAGCGACGTAAATTGAACAAATGTGATAGAATTTCGCTGAATTCTTAAATTAACCATAATATAAAATGATCTTATCGGGTCTCTGTTTGCCCTGCCCAACAAGTTTAACAGTGCATTTTACTCGTCATTTCATGCGCTTTGAGATGCCACTTAGCACAATACGCTATCTGGAATAGGAGCGACGTAAATTGAACAAATGTGATAGAATTTCGTTGCATTCTTATATTAACCAAAATATAAAATGATCTAATCGGGTCTCTGATTGCCCTATCATAGAAGTTTAATAGTGCATTTTACTCGCCATTCCACGCGCTTTAAGTTGGCGCCTAGCCCAGTACGCTATCTGAAATAGGAGCGACGTATATTGAACAAATGTGATAGAATTTCGCTGAATTCTTATATTAACCAAAATATAAAATGATCTAATCAGGTCTCTGTTTGCCCTACCCTAGAAGCTTAATAGTGCATTTTATTCGTCATTTCATGCGCTTTGATATGCCGCTTAGCCCAATACGCTATCTGAAATAGGAGCGACGTAAATTGAACAAATGTGATACAATTTCCCTGAAATCTTATATTAAACAAAATATAAAATGATCTAACCGGAACTCTGATTGCTCTATCATAGAAGTTTAGTAGTGCATTTTACTCGCGCTTCCACCCACTTTAAGATGCCGCCTAGCCCAGTACACTATCTGAAATATGAGCGACGTAGGTTGAACAAATGTGATAGAATTTCCCTGAATTCTTATATTAACCTTAATGTAAAATGATCTAATCGGGTCTTTGTTCGCCCTACCCTAGAAGTTTAATAGTGCGCTTTACTCGCCATTCCACGCGCTTTAAGATGCCGCCCAGACCAGTATGCTATCTGAAATAGGAACGACGTAAATTGAACAAATGTGATAGAATTTTGCTGAATTCTTAAATTAACCATAATATAAAATGATCTAATCGGGTCTCTGATTGCCCTACCCTAGAAGTTTAATAGTGCATTTTACTCGCCATTTCATGCGCTTTCAGATGCCGCTTAGCCCAATACGCTATTTGAAATAGGAGCGACGTAAATTGAACAAATGTGATAGAATTTTGCCGAATTCTTAAATTAACAATAATATAAAATGATGTAATCGGCTCTCTGTTCGCCCTACCCAAGAAGTTTAATCGGGCATTTCTCTCGTCATTTCATGCGCTTTGAGATGCCGCTTAGCCCAATACGCTATCTGAAATAGGAGCGACGTAAATTGAACAAATGTGATAGAATTTCGCTAAATTCTTATATTAACCAAAATATAAAATGATCTAATCGGATCCCTGATTGCCCTATCATATAAGTTTAATAGTGCATTTTACTCGCCATTCCACGCGCTTTAAGTTGCCGCCTAGCCCAGTACGCTATCTGAAATAGGAGCCACGTAAGTTGAACAAGTGTGACAGAATTACGCTGAATTCTTATATTAACCGTAATATAAAATGATCTAATCGGGTCTCTGATTGCCCTAACATAGAAGTTTAATAGTGCATTTTACTCGCCATTCCACGCGGTTTAAGATGCCGCCTTGCCCAGTACGCTATCTGAAATAGGAGCGACGTAAATTGAACAAATGTGATAAAATTTTGCTGAATTCTTAAGTTAACCATAATATAAAATGATCTAATCGGGTCTCTGTTTGCCCTACCCTAGAAGTTTAAAAGTGCATTTCACTCGTCATTTCATGCGCTTTGTGATGCCGCTTATCCCAATAAGCTATCAGAAATAGGAGCGACGTAAATTGAACAAACGTGATAGAATTTCGCTGAATTCTTATATTTACCAAAATATAAAATGATCTAATCGGGTCTCTGATTGCCCTATCATAGAAGTTTAATAGTGCATTTTACTCGCCCTTCCACGCGCTTTAAGATGCCGCCCAGCCCAGTACGCTATCTGAAATAGGAGCGACGTAAATTGAACAAATGTGATAGAATTTTGCCGAATTCTTAAATTAACCATAATATAAAATGATGTAATCGGGTCTCTGTTCGCCCTACCCAAGAAGTTTAATAGTGCATTTCTCACGTCATTTCATGCGCTTTGAGATGCCGCTTAGCCCAATACGCTATCTGAAATAGGAGCGACGTAAGTTGAACAAATGTGATAGAGTTTCGCTGGATTCTTAAATTAACCATAATATAAAATGATCTTATCGGGTCTCTGTTTGCCCAACCCTAGAAGTTTAATAGTGCATTGTACTCACCATTTCTTGCGCTTTGTGATGCCGCTTAGCCCAATACGCTATCTGAAATATCAGCGACGTAAATTGAACAATTGTGATAGAATTTCGCTGAATTCTTATATTAACAAAAATATAAAATGATCTAGTCGGGTCTCTGATTGCCCTATCATAGAAGTTTAGTAGTCCATTTTGCTCGCCATTCCACGCGCTTTAAGATGCCGCCCAGCCCAGTATGCTATCTGAAATAGGAACGACGTAAATTGAACAAATGTGATAGAATTTCGCAGAATTGTTAAATTAACCATAATATGAAATGACCTAATCGCGTCTCTGTTTCCCTACCCTAGAAGTTTAATAGTGCATTTTACTCGTCATTTCATGCGCTTTGAGATGCCGCCTAGCCCAGTACGCTATCTGAAATAGGAGCGACGTAAATTGAACAAATGTGATAGAATTTCGCTGAATTCTTTTATTTACCATAATGTTAAATGATCTAATCGGGTCTCTGTTCGCCCTAGCGTAGACGCATAATAGTGCATTTTATTCGTCATTTCATGCGCTTTGAGATGCCGCTTAGCCGAATACGCTACCTGAAATAGGGGCGACGTAAATTGAACAAACGTGATAGAATTTCGCTGAATACTTATATTAACCAAAATATAAAATGATCTCATCGGGTCTCTGATTGCCCTATCATAGAAGTTTAAGAGTGCATTTTGCTCGCCATTCCACGCGCTTTAAGATGCCGCCTAGCCCAGTACGCTATCTGAAATAGGACCGACGTAAGTTGAACAAATGTGATAGAATAACGCTGAATTCTTATATTAACCGTAATATAAAATGGTCTAATCGGGTCTCCGTTTGCCTTATCCAAGAAGTTTAATAGTGCATTTTACTCGCCATTTCATGCACTTTGAAATGCCGCTTAGCCCAATACGCAATCTGAAATAAGAGCGACGTAAATTGTACAAATGTGATAGAATTTTGCTGAATTCTTATGTTAACCTTAATGTAAAATGATCTAATCGGGTCTCTGTTTGCCCTACCCTAGAAGCTTAATAGTGTATTTTACTCGCCATTTCATGCGCTTTTAGATGCCGCCTAGCCCAATACGCTATCTGAAATAGGAGCGACGTAAGTTGAACAAATGTGATATAATTTCGCTGAATTCTTTTATTAACCATAATGTAAAATGATCTAATCGGGTCTCTGTTCGCCCTAGCCTAGAAGTTTAATAGTGCATTTTATTCGCCATTTCATGCGCTTTGAGATGCCGCTTAGCGCAATACGCTATCTGAAATAGGAGCGACGTAAATTGAACAAATGTGATAGAATTTCCCTGAAATCTTATATTAAACAAAATATAAAATGATATAATCGGTTCTCTGATTGCCCTATCATAGAAGTTTAGTAGTGCATTTTACTCGCCATTCCACGCGCTTTAAGATGCCGCCTAGCCCAGTACGCTATCTGAAATAGGAGCGACGTAAGTTGAACAAATGTGATATAATTTCGCTGAATTCTTTTATTAACCATAATGTAAAATGATCTAATCGGGTCTCTGTTCGCCCTAGCCTAGAAGTTTAATAGTGCATTGTACTCGCCATTTCATGCGCTTTGAGATGCCGCTTAGCCCAATACGCTATCTGAAATAGGAGCGATGTAAATTGACCAAATGTGATAGAATTTCGCTGAATTCTTTTATTAACCATAATGTAAAATGATCTAATCGGGTCTCTGTTCGCCCTAGCCTAGAAGTTCAATAGTGCATTTTATTCGCCAATTCATGCGCTTTGAGATGCCGCTTAGCCCAATACGCTACCTGTAATAGGAGCGACGTAAATTGAACAAATGTGATAGAATTTCCTTGAAACCTTATATGAAACAAAATATAAAATGATCTAATCGGGTCTCTGATTGCCCTATCATAGAAGTTTAGTAGCGAATTTCACTCATCATTTCATGCGCTTTAAGATGCCGCTTAGCCCAGTACGCTATGTGAAATAGGAGCGACGTAAATTGAACAAATGTGATAGACTTTGGTGAATTCTTAAATTAACCATACTATAAAATGATCGAATCGGGTCTCTGTTTGCCCTACCCTAGAAGTTTAATAGTGCATTTCACTCGTAATTTCATGCGCTTTGGGAGCCCGCTTAGCCCTATACGCTATCTGAAGTAGGAGCGACGTAAATTGAACAAATCTGATAGAATTTCGCTGAATTCTTATATTAACCAAAATATGAAATGATCTAATCGGGTCTCTGATTGCCCTATCATAGAAGTTTAATAGTGTATTTTACTGGCCATGCCGCGCGCTTTAAGATGCCTCCTAGCCCAGTACGCTATCTGAAATAGAGGCGACGTAAATTGAACGAATGTGATAGAATTACGCTGAATTCTTAAATTAACCATAATATAAAATGATTTAATCGGGTCTTTGTTTGCCCTACCCTAGAAGTTTAATAGTCTATTTTACTCGCCATTGCATGTGCTTTGAGATGCCGCATAGCCCAATACGCTATCTGAAATATGAGCGACGTAAATTGAACAAATGTGATAGAATTTCGCTGAATTCTCATATTAACATTAATGTAAAATGATCTAATCGAGTCTCTGTTCGCCCTACCCTAGAAGTTTATTAGTGCATTTCACTCGTCATTTCATGCGCTTTAAGATGCCGCCTAGCCCAGTACGCTATCTGAAATAGGAGCGACGTAAATTGAACAAATGTGATAGATTTCCCTGAATTCTTATATTAACCTTAATCGAAAATGATCTGTTCGGGCTCTGTTCGCCCTACCCTAGAAGTTTAATCGTGCATTTCACTCGTCATTTCATGCGCTTTGAGATGCCGCGTAGCCCAATACGCTATCTGAAATAGGAGAGACGTAAATTGAACAAATGTGATAGAATTTCGCTGAATTCTTATATTAACCGTAATATAAAATGATCTAATCGGGTCTCTGTTTGAATTATCCTAGAAGTTTGATAGTGCATTTCACTCGCCATTTCATGCGCTTTGAGATGCCGCTTAGCCCAATACGCTATCTGAAATAGGAGCGATGTAAATTGAACAAATGTGATAGAATTTCGCTGAATTCTTTTATTAACGATAATGTAAAATGATCTCATCGGGTCTCTGTTCGCCCTGGCCTAGAAGTTTAATAGTGCATTTCATTCGCCATTTCATGCGCTTTGAAATGCCGCTTAGCCCAATACGCTATCTGAAATAGGAGCGACGTAAATTGAACAAATGTGATAGAATTTCGCTGAATTCTTTTATTAACCATAATGTAAAATGATCTAATAGGGTCTCTGTTCTCCCTAGCTTAGAAGTTTAATAGTGCATTGTATTCGCCATTTCATGCGCTTTGAGATGCCGCGTAGCCCAATACGCTGTCTGAAATAGGAGCGACGTAAATTGAACAAATGTGATAGAATTTCCCTGAAATCTTATATTGAACAAAATATAAAATGATCTAATCGGGTCTCTGATTGCCCTATCATAGAAGTTTAGTAGTGCATTTTACTCGCCATTCCACGCGCTTTAAGATGCCGCCTAGCTCAGTACGCTATCTGAAATAGGAGCGACGTAAGTTGAACAAATGTGATAGAATTACGCTGAATTCTTATATTAACGGTAATATAAAATGATCTAATCGGGTCTCTGTTTGAATTATCCTAGAAGTTTGATAGTGCATTTCACTCGCCATTTCATGCGCTTTGAGATGCCGCTTAGCCCAATACGCTATCTGAAATAGGAGCGACGTAAATTGAACAAATGTGATAGAATTTCGCTGAATACTTATATTAACCAAAATATAAAATGATCTAATCGGGTCTCTGATTGCCCTATCATAGAAGTTTAGTAGTGCATTTTACTAGCCATTCCACGCGCTTTAAGATGCCGCCTAGCCCAGTATGCTATCTGAAATAGGAACGACGTAAATTGAACAAATGTGATAGAATTTTGCTGAATTCTTATGTTAACCTTAATGTAAAATGATCTAATCGGGTCTCTGTTGGCCCTACCCTAGAAGTTTAATAGTGTATTTTACTCGCCATTTCATGCGCTTTGAGATGCCGCCTAGCCCAGTACGCTATCTGAAATAGGAGCGACGTTAGTTGAACAAATGTGATAGAATTACGCAGAATTCTTATATTAACCATAATATAAAATGATCTAATCGGGTCTCCGTTTGCCTTACCCTAGAAGTTTAATAGTGCATTTTACTCGCCATTTCATGCGCTTTGAGATGCCGCTTAGCGCAATACGCTATCTGAAATAGGAGCGACGTAAATTGAACAAATGTGATAGAATTTCCCTGAAATCTTATATTAAACAAAATATAAAATGATATAATCGGGTCTCTGATTGCCCTATCATAGAAGTTTAGTGGTGCATTTTACTCGTCATTCCACGCGCTTTAAGATGCCGCCTAGCCCAGTACGCTATCTGAAATAGGAGCGACGTAAGTTGAACAAATGTGATAGAATTACGCTGAATTCTTATATTAACCGTAATATAAAATGATCTAATCGGGTCTCTGTTTGAATTATCCTAGAAGTTTGATACTGCATTTCACTCACCATTTCATGCGCTTTGAGATGCCGCTTAGCCCAATGCGCAATCCGAAATAGGAGCGACGTAAATTGAACAAATGTGATAGAATTTCGCTGAATTCTTAAATTAACTATAATATGAAATTATCGAATCGGGTCTCTGTTTGCCCTACCCTATAAGTTTAATAGTGCATTTTACTCGCCATTTCATGCGCATTGAGATGCCGTTTAGCCCAATACGCTATCTGAAATAGGAGCGATGTAAATTGAACAAATGTGATAGAATTTCGCTGAATTCTTTTATTAACCATAATGTAAAATGATATAATCGGGCCTCTGTTCGCCCTAGCCTAGAAGTTTAATAGTGCATTTTATTCGCCAATTCATGCGCTTTGAGATGCCGCTTAGCCCAATACGCTATCTGTAATAGGAGCGACGTAAATTGAACAAATGTGATAGAATTTCCTTGAAATCTTATATTGAACAAAATATAAAATGATCTAATCGGGTCTCTGATTGCCCTATCATAGAAGTTTCGTAGTGAATTCTACTCGACCTTCCACGCGCTTTAAGATGCCGTCTAGCCCAGTACGCTATCTGAAATGGGAGCGACGTAAGTTGAACAAATGTGATATAATTACGCTGAATTCTTATATTAACCGTAATATAAAATGATCTAATCGGGTCTCTGTTGGCCTTCTCCTAGAAGTTTAATAGTGCATTTTACTCGTCATTTCATGCGCTTTGAGATGCCATTGAGCACAATACGCTATCTGAAGTAGGAGCGATGTAAATTGAACAAATGTGGTAGAATTTCGCTGAATTCTTTTATTAACCATAACGTAAAATGATGTAACCGGGTCTCTGTTCACCGTAGCCTAGAAGTTTAATAGAGCATTTTATTCGCCATTTCAAACGCTTTTAGATGCCGCTTAGCCCAATACGCTATCTGAAATACCAGCGACGTAAATTGAACAAATCTGATAGAATTTCCCTGAAATCTTATATTAAACAAAATATAAACTGATCTAATCGGGTCTCTGATTGCCCTATCATAGAACTTTAGTGGTGCATTTTACTCGCCATTCCACGCTCTTCAAGGTGCCGCCTAGCCCAGTACGCTATCTGAAATAGGAGCGACGTAAATTGAACAAATATGACAGAATTTTTCTGAATTCTTAAATTAACCATAATATAAAATGATCTAATCGGGTCTCGGTTTGCCCTGCCCTGGTAGTTTAATAGTGCATTTCACTCGCCATTTCATGCGCTTTGAGATGCCGCGTAGCCCAATACGCTATCTGAAATAGGAGAGACGTAAATTGAACAAATGTGATAGAATTTCGCTGAATTCTTATATTACCCGTAATATAAAATGATCTAATCGGGTCTCTGTTTGAATTATCCTAGAAGTTTGATAGTGCATTTCACTCGCCATTTCATGCGCTTTGAGATGCCGCTTAGCCCAATACGCTATCTGAAATAGGAGCGACGTAAATTGAACAAATGTGATAGAATTTCGCTGAATTCTTATATTAACCGTAATATAAAATGATCTAATCGGGTCTCTGTTCGCCCTAGCCTAGAAGTTTAATAGTGCACTTTGTTCGCCATTTCATGCGTTTTGAGATGCCGCTTAGCCCAATACGCTTTCTGAAATAGGAGCGACGTAAATTGAGCAAATGTGATAGAATTTCCCTGAAATCTTATATTAACCAAAATATAAAATGATCTAATCGGGTCTCTGATTGCCCTATCATAGATTTTTAATAGAGCATTTTACTCGCCATTCCACGCGATTTGAGATGCCGTCTAGCGCAGTACGCTATCTGAAATAGGAGCGAAGTAAGTTGAACAAATTTGATAGAATTACGCTGAATTCTTATACTAACCGTAATATAAAATGATCTAATCGGGTCTCTGTTTGCCTTATCCTAGAAGTTTAATAGTGCATTATACTCGCCATTTCATGCGCTTTGCGATGCCGCTTAGGCCAATACGCTATCTGAAACAGGAGCGACGTAAATTGAATAAATGTGATAGAATTTCGCTGAATTCGTAAATTAACCATAATATAAAATGATTTAATCGGGTCTTTGTTTGCCCTAGCCTAGAGGTTTAATAGTGCATTCTACTCGCCATTTCATGCGCTTTCAGATGCCGCTTATCCCAATACGCTATCTGAAATAGGAGCGACGTAAATTGAACAAATGTGATAGAATTTCGCTGAATTCTTAAATTAACCATAATATAAAATGATCTTATCGGGTCTCTGTTTGCCCTGCCCAACAAGTTTAACAGTGCATTTTACTCGTCATTTCATGCGCTTTGAGATGCCACTTAGCACAATACGCTATCTGGAATAGGAGCGACGTAAATTGAACAAATGTGATAGAATTTCGTTGCATTCTTATATTAACCAAAATATAAAATGATCTAATCGGGTCTCTGATTGCCCTATCATAGAAGTTTAATAGTGCATTTTACTCGCCATTCCACGCGCTTTAAGTTGGCGCCTAGCCCAGTACGCTATCTGAAATAGGAGCGACGTATATTGAACAAATGTGATAGAATTTCGCTGAATTCTTATATTAACCAAAATATAAAATGATCTAATCAGGTCTCTGTTTGCCCTACCCTAGAAGCTTAATAGTGCATTTTATTCGTCATTTCATGCGCTTTGATATGCCGCTTAGCCCAATACGCTATCTGAAATAGGAGCGACGTAAATTGAACAAATGTGATACAATTTCCCTGAAATCTTATATTAAACAAAATATAAAATGATCTAACCGGAACTCTGATTGCTCTATCATAGAAGTTTAGTAGTGCATTTTACTCGCGCTTCCACCCACTTTAAGATGCCGCCTAGCCCAGTACACTATCTGAAATATGAGCGACGTAGGTTGAACAAATGTGATAGAATTTCCCTGAATTCTTATATTAACCTTAATGTAAAATGATCTAATCGGGTCTTTGTTCGCCCTACCCTAGAAGTTTAATAGTGCGCTTTACTCGCCATTCCACGCGCTTTAAGATGCCGCCCAGACCAGTATGCTATCTGAAATAGGAACGACGTAAATTGAACAAATGTGATAGAATTTTGCTGAATTCTTAAATTAACCATAATATAAAATGATCTAATCGGGTCTCTGATTGCCCTACCCTAGAAGTTTAATAGTGCATTTTACTCGCCATTTCATGCGCTTTCAGATGCCGCTTAGCCCAATACGCTATTTGAAATAGGAGCGACGTAAATTGAACAAATGTGATAGAATTTTGCCGAATTCTTAAATTAACAATAATATAAAATGATGTAATCGGCTCTCTGTTCGCCCTACCCAAGAAGTTTAATCGGGCATTTCTCTCGTCATTTCATGCGCTTTGAGATGCCGCTTAGCCCAATACGCTATCTGAAATAGGAGCGACGTAAATTGAACAAATGTGATAGAATTTCGCTAAATTCTTATATTAACCAAAATATAAAATGATCTAATCGGATCCCTGATTGCCCTATCATATAAGTTTAATAGTGCATTTTACTCGCCATTCCACGCGCTTTAAGTTGCCGCCTAGCCCAGTACGCTATCTGAAATAGGAGCCACGTAAGTTGAACAAGTGTGACAGAATTACGCTGAATTCTTATATTAACCGTAATATAAAATGATCTAATCGGGTCTCTGATTGCCCTAACATAGAAGTTTAATAGTGCATTTTACTCGCCATTCCACGCGGTTTAAGATGCCGCCTTGCCCAGTACGCTATCTGAAATAGGAGCGACGTAAATTGAACAAATGTGATAAAATTTTGCTGAATTCTTAAGTTAACCATAATATAAAATGATCTAATCGGGTCTCTGTTTGCCCTACCCTAGAAGTTTAAAAGTGCATTTCACTCGTCATTTCATGCGCTTTGTGATGCCGCTTAGCCCAATAAGCTATCAGAAATAGGAGCGACGTAAATTGAACAAACGTGATAGAATTTCGCTGAATTCTTATATTTACCAAAATATAAAATGATCTAATCGGGTCTCTGATTGCCCTATCATAGAAGTTTAATAGTGCATTTTACTCGCCCTTCCACGCGCTTTAAGATGCCGCCCAGCCCAGTACGCTATCTGAAATAGGAGCGACGTAAATTGAACAAATGTGATAGAATTTTGCCGAATTCTTAAATTAACCATAATATAAAATGATGTAATCGGGTCTCTGTTCGCCCTACCCAAGAAGTTTAATAGTGCATTTCTCACGTCATATCATGCGCTTTGAGATGCCGCTTAGCCCAATACGCTATCTGAAATAGGAGCGACGTAAGTTGAACAAATGTGATAGAGTTTCGCTGGATTCTTAAATTAACCATAATATAAAATGATCTTATCGGGTCTCTGTTTGCCCAACCCTAGAAGTTTAATAGTGCATTGTACTCGCCATTTCTTGCGCTTTGTGATGCCGCTTAGCCCAATACGCTATCTGAAATATCAGCGACGTAAATTGAACAATTGTGATAGAATTTCGCTGAATTCTTATATTAACAAAAATATAAAATGATCTAGTCGGGTCTCTGATTGCCCTATCATAGAAGTTTAGTAGTCCATTTTGCTCGCCATTCCACGCGCTTTAAGATGCTGCCCAGCCCAGTATGCTATCTGAAATAGGAACGACGTAAATTGAACAAATGTGATAGAATTTCGCAGAATTGTTAAATTAACCATAATATGAAATGACCTAATCGCGTCTCTGTTTCCCTACCCTAGAAGTTTAATAGTGCATTTTACTCGTCATTTCATGCGCTTTGAGATGCCGCCTAGCCCAGTACGCTATCTGAAATAGGAGCGACGTAAATTGAACAAATGTGATAGAATTTCGCTGAATTCTTTTATTTACCATAATGTTAAATGATCTAATCGGGTCTCTGTTCGCCCTAGCGTAGACGCATAATAGTGCATTTTATTCGTCATTTCATGCGCTTTGAGATGCCGCTTAGCCGAATACGCTACCTGAAATAGGGGCGACGTAAATTGAACAAACGTGATAGAATTTCGCTGAATACTTATATTAACCAAAATATAAAATGATCTCATCGGGTCTCTGATTGCCCTATCATAGAAGTTTAAGAGTGCATTTTGCTCGCCATTCCACGCGCTTTAAGATGCCGCCTAGCCCAGTACGCTATCTGAAATAGGACCGACGTAAGTTGAACAAATGTGATAGAATAACGCTGAATTCTTATATTAACCGTAATATAAAATGGTCTAATCGGGTCTCCGTTTGCCTTATCCAAGAAGTTTAATAGTGCATTTTACTCGCCATTTCATGCACTTTGAAATGCCGCTTAGCCCAATACGCAATCTGAAATAAGAGCGACGTAAATTGTACAAATGTGATAGAATTTTGCTGAATTCTTATGTTAACCTTAATGTAAAATGATCTAATCGGGTCTCTGTTTGCCCTACCCTAGAAGTTTAATAGTGTATTTTACTCGCCATTTCATGCGCTTTTAGATGCCGCCTAGCCCAATACGCTATCTGAAATAGGAGCGACGTAAGTTGAACAAATGTGATATAATTTCGCTGAATTCTTTTATTAACCATAATGTAAAATGATCTAATCGGGTCTCTGTTCGCCCTAGCCTAGAAGTTTAATAGTGCATTTTATTCGCCATTTCATGCGCTTTGAGATGCCGCTTAGCGCAATACGCTATCTGAAATAGGAGCGACGTAAATTGAACAAATGTGATAGAATTTCCCTGAAATCTTATATTAAACAAAATATAAAATGATATAATCGGTTCTCTGATTGCCCTATCATAGAAGTTTAGTGGTGCATTTTACTCGCCATTCCACGCGCTTTAAGATGCCGCCTAGCCCAGTACGCTATCTGAAATAGGAGCGACGTAAGTTGAACAAATGTGATATAATTTCGCTGAATTCTTTTATTAACCATAATGTAAAATGATCTAATCGGGTCTCTGTTCGCCCTAGCCTAGAAGTTTAATAGTGCATTGTACTCGCCATTTCATGCGCTTTGAGATGCCGCTTAGCCCAATACGCTATCTGAAATAGGAGCGATGTAAATTGACCAAATGTGATAGAATTTCGCTGAATTCTTTTATTAACCATAATGTAAAATGATCTAATCGGGTCTCTGTTCGCCCTAGCCTAGAAGTTCAATAGTGCATTTTATTCGCCAATTCATGCGCTTTGAGATGCCGCTTAGCCCAATACGCTACCTGTAATAGGAGCGACGTAAATTGAACAAATGTGATAGAATTTCCTTGAAACCTTATATGAAACAAAATATAAAATGATCTAATCGGGTCTCTGATTGCCCTATCATAGAAGTTTAGTAGCGAATTTCACTCATCATTTCATGCGCTTTAAGATGCCGCTTAGCCCAGTACGCTATGTGAAATAGGAGCGACGTAAATTGAACAAATGTGATAGACTTTGGTGAATTCTTAAATTAACCATACTATAAAATGATCGAATCGGGTCTCTGTTTGCCCTACCCTAGAAGTTTAATAGTGCATTTCACTCGTAATTTCATGCGCTTTGGGAGCCCGCTTAGCCCTATACGCTATCTGAAGTAGGAGCGACGTAAATTGAACAAATCTCATAGAATTTCGCTGAATTCTTATATTAACCAAAATATGAAATGATCTAATCGGGTCTCTGATTGCCCTATCATAGAAGTTTAATAGTGTATTTTACTGGCCATGCCGCGCGCTTTAAGATGCCTCCTAGCCCAGTACGCTATCTGAAATAGAGGCGACGTAAATTGAACGAATGTGATAGAATTACGCTGAATTCTTAAATTAACCATAATATAAAATGATTTAATCGGGTCTTTGTTTGCCCTACCCTAGAAGTTTAATAGTCTATTTTACTCGCCATTGCATGTGCTTTGAGATGCCGCATAGCCCAATACGCTATCTGAAATATGAGCGACGTAAATTGAACAAATGTGATAGAATTTCGCTGAATTCTCATATTAACATTAATGTAAAATGATCTAATCGAGTCTCTGTTCGCCCTACCCTAGAAGTTTAATAGTGCATTTCACTCGTCATTTCATGCGCTTTAAGATGCCGCCTAGCCCAGTACGCTATCTGAAATAGGAGCGACGTAAATTGAACAAATGTGATAGATTTCCCTGAATTCTTATATTAACCTTAATCGAAAATGATCTGTTCGGGCTCTGTTCGCCCTACCCTAGAAGTTTAATCGTGCATTTCACTCGTCATTTCATGCGCTTTGAGATGCCGCGTAGCCCAATACGCTATCTGAAATAGGAGAGACGTAAATTGAACAAATGTGATAGAATTTCGCTGAATTCTTATATTAACCGTAATATAAAATGATCTAATCGGGTCTCTGTTTGAATTATCCTAGAAGTTTGATAGTGCATTTCACTCGCCATTTCATGCGCTTTGAGATGCCGCTTAGCCCAATACGCTATCTGAAATAGGAGCGATGTAAATTGAACAAATGTGATAGAATTTCGCTGAATTCTTTTATTAACGATAATGTAAAATGATCTCATCGGGTCTCTGTTCGCCCTGGCCTAGAAGTTTAATAGTGCATTTCATTCGCCATTTCATGCGCTTTGAAATGCCGCTTATCCCAATACGCTATCTGAAATAGGAGCGACGTAAATTGAACAAATGTGATAGAATTTCGCTGAATTCTTTTATTAACCATAATGTAAAATGATCTAATAGGGTCTCTGTTCTCCCTAGCTTAGAAGTTTAATAGTGCATTGTATTCGCCATTTCATGCGCTTTGAGATGCCGCGTAGCCCAATACGCTGTCTGAAATAGGAGCGACGTAAATTGAACAAATGTGATAGAATTTCCCTGAAATCTTATATTGAACAAAATATAAAATGATCTAATCGGGTCTCTGATTGCCCTATCATAGAAGTTTAGTAGTGCATTTTACTCGCCATTCCACGCGCTTTAAGATGCCGCCTAGCCCAGTACGCTATCTGAAATAGGAGCGACGTAAGTTGAACAAATGTGATAGAATTACGCTGAATTCTTATATTAACCGTAATATAAAATGATCTAATCGGGTCTCTGTTTGAATTATCCTAGAAGTTTGATAGTGCATTTCACTCGCCATTTCATGCGCTTTGAGATGCCGCTTAGCCCAATACGCTATCTGAAATAGGAGCGACGTAAATTGAACAATTGTGATAGAATTTCGCTGAATACTTATATTAACCAAATATAAAATGATCTAATCGGGTCTCTGATTGCCCTATCATAGAAGTTTAGTAGTGCATTTTACTAGCCATTCCACGCGCTTTAAGATGCCGCCTAGCCCAGTATGCTATCTGAAATAGGAACGACGTAAATTGAACAAATGTGATAGAATTTTGCTGAATTCTTATGTTAACCTTAATGTAAAATGATCTAATCGGGTCTCTGTTTGCCCTACCCTAGAAGTTTAATAGTGTATTTTACTCGCCATTTCATGCGCTTTGAGATGCCGCCTATCCCAGTACGCTATCTGAAATAGGAGCGACGTTAGTTGAACAAATGTGATAGAATTACGCAGAATTCTTATATTAACCATAATATAAAATGATCTAATCGGGTCTCCGTTTGCCTTACCCTAGAAGTTTAATAGTGCATTTTACTCGCCATTTCATGCGCTTTGAGATGCCGCTTAGCGCAATACGCTATCTGAAATAGGAGCGACGTAAATTGAACAAATGTGATAGAATTTCCCTGAAATCTTATATTAAACAAAATATAAAATGATATAATCGGGTCTCTGATTTCCCTATCATAGAAGTTTAGTGGTGCATTTTACTCGTCATTCCACGCGCTTTAAGATGCCGCCTAGCCCAGTACGCTATCTGAAATAGGAGCGACGTAAGTTGAACAAATGTGATAGAATTACGCTGAATTCTTATATTAACCGTAATATAAAATGATCTAATCGGGTCTCTGTTTGAATTACCCTAGAAGTTTGATACTGCATTTCTCTCACCATTTCATGCGCTTTGAGATGCCGCTTAGCCCAATACGCAATCCGAAATAGGAGCGACGTAAATTGAACAAATGTGATAGAATTTCGCTGAATTCTTAAATTAACTATAATATGAAATTATCGAATCGGGTCTCTGTTTGCCCTACCCTAGAAGTTTAATAGTGCATTTTACTCGCCATTTCATGCGCATTGAGATGCCGTTTAGCCCAATACGCTATCTGAAATAGGAGCGATGTAAATTGAACAAATGTGATAGAATTTCGCTGAATTCTTTTATTAACCATAATGTAAAATGATATAATCGGGCCTCTGTTCGCCCTAGCCTAGAAGTTTAATAGTGCATTTTATTCGCCAATTCATGCGCTTTGAGTTGCCGCTTAGCCCAATACGCTATCTGTAATAGGAGCGACGTAAATTGAACAAATGTGATAGAATTTCCTTGAAATCTTATATTGAACAAAATATAAAATGATCTAATCGGGTCTCTGATTGCCCTATCATAGAAGTTTCGTAGTGAATTCTACTCGGCCTTCCACGCGCTTTAAGATGCCGTCTAGCCCAGTACGCTATCTGAAATGGGAGCGACGTAAGTTGAACAAATGTGATATAATTACGCTGAATTCTTATATTAACCGTAATATAAAATGATCTAATCGGGTCTCTGTTGGCCTTCTCCTAGAAGTTTAATAGTGCATTTTAT